>PVJH01006346.1:0-73399 GCA_004026705.1 Nesogale talazaci | reverse complement strand
ACAAAGTCCCAGATCAGTTTCCATTAATGATGCAGTATTACTATAAATTGTAGAATTCACCAAAAGTTACATAAGCTAGAAATTTGCACAGTGTAAGATGTAGAAAAGTAATTATTGGTTTCTAGGGATCATCAGGATCTTTCTCATATCCTTGATTCGGGAGCAAAAATCATGCATGGAAAGTAACTTGTTTCTTCCTCTCTTCAATTTCAAATATCTTCAAATATCTTCAAGTTCTAAATATTAGTATCATTTTTAAATATAATTTCAAAAGACTGAAATTTAACAAAATGGCATCAATATCTATATGAATAGTATAATATCATTTTATAAGATACTGTAGTTATTATACAAATAATTTAATGTACACATTATATAAATAATGAAATAATGAATGTAGGGAATATATACTTAAATGAGTTCTTAAGACAGAGCCCATCAAGATATATACTCAACAGAAAATGCTAGCTAGGTGTTCTTTCTTTTCTTCTACGCTTGAAATTGGATGGACTTTCTGTTTTACAACATTGAAAGCTTTGTTTTTATTTTTTTAGTTCAGATATTACAATTGTTGTCATTGTTCATTTTCTAGTCAATTCCTACATATTTGTTTCTGATAGGACAGAGTAACGTGTCCTCATACATTTCCTTGGCTGTAATGTTAAATGAAAGCAGATCTCCGTTTTCTCCTACAGAGGCACTGGTCAGTGTGAATTGCTGATCATTTGATTAGCTAAGTATCGGAGCTATGTAGCATATTGCTAGGTGGTAATAAAGAATCTTCCAGAATCCAATGATTTAAAATCACTGCAGTTTATCTCTTACTTACATAATCATTGAATATGAATGTTAGAGTTTTCTACTCTCCTTGAAAAGAAATCATTATAAGAGGGGTAAGGGGTGAAGTTCTCTAAGTTCTCTAAGTTCTCTTAACTTAGGAGAACTCTTGGCCAAAAAACTTCAAATAAGCCTCCCAAACCTCTTTTGAAGCTAGATATATTGAGCTTTTGAAGTTAGATATATTGAGAATTATATATTGACTGCTTTTAGACAGAAAAAATTGGCCAAATACCAATAACTCAGGTGGATCAATGGGTGTATTATATACTCAAACACATTGATATTTCCATAGAAAAAATTTAATGCACTCGCAAAATACTGTGAAGAAATTCTCAGGCTCATGTCAAGTCTGATTGAATTAAGGTTTGACCTTTCTAAAATAAAAGTCTGTGTTATTTTTCTTTATTTGTGCAACATAAAAGAATGGTACATTCTACAATACTAATGTCTTAGATTTGCAAAAGCACAATATTTTGACCATCACCACGCAGCAGATTCTAAGTGCTTTGCAGACTGTAGTTTAATTAATTATCATTATAACTTTACATGGAAATACCTATTCCTCTTATCTACTATCATTTATCTGACATTTTACATTAATGATAATAGTGAAAATCTACTATCTGGCAGCTTTTGCATTAATGATGTTATGATTGATATTAATGAATGTGGATTGAAATGAGAGTAGCAATAGCCATGATGGCTAAGGGTATGTGTTAACTTGCCTAGGTCATGGTTCTCAATGCTTTGGCAGTTATGTAATAAGATGTACCCCATTAATATGATGACACTTCAAGCCGAGTCTCCTCTTGTGATGAACGGTAATTTTGGATTCTATGTCAGTGACTATAGTTCCATTGTGGAGGATGCATTTTCTACTATGGTAACAGGCAGAATTAAGAAATAATTAAGTCTTGACCTTAGTAAAATGAAAACCAAATCACACACTTTGCTTTCTTGGGGTAAGGTCAAGACAGAAATGACACCTCCATTAAAGCCAATTGGTTGTGTATGAAACTCATCTTGGTCAGAGAGAGACCTCAGGACCATGGAAGAAGAGCCCCTTCAAGATTTCTGGCTGAAGCAATAGAGACTGGGAACAGATGCACCAAAGTCTGTGACACGGAGACTACGAGATAGAGTGATGTAACCAGGCTGAGAGAAGAGGCCAAGGCCAAGATCTAATGAGATCGAACAGAGAAGCAGAACTGACACAATGGGACTCTGAGTCAGAAAGACAATTGGGATTTCTGGTCTGTAGGGATAGAAGTCAAGGAGCCATGTGCCTGAGAAACTGGGGCACAGAGAAAGACTTAGAAGGTGCTGAGGAAAGGTGTTGTTATGCACCAGTGATTATTCATTGATCCTTAGCATGCATTGACCCTGACTGGTTGGAGCATGCTAACTCTTCTACTAGCCCTCTTGAATTTTGAGTATTGTCTGTGAGTTCTGATTGGCCATTGCCATAAATTATCAATCCCTCCATGCCATAGAGAGCGAGAAATGGTTGAGGTCAGAATAGGGACAAGAAAGGTGAAGTGAAGGAATGTCTAAGTCCTGCTTTATGACAATAGGGAAGACAGAGGAGGTCAGATCCAGCCCCCCACCCCCACCACCATGCAATTTACTGCATGTAATTAATGGTGTTACTCCGCCAGTGATCTAACAATGTAGTTTTGCAGTTAAGGAATGCGGTGGTCAACCTTCATGTATCCTCTGATGTAGTTATCTTCCATTATATACCACTGTCCCCCCTTCCCCTATAATGACGAGGTTCTTACAATCAAACTATGTCACTAAGTTAAAAGAGCAGATAGTGTCATCACTATGCTCTAGGTCTGGTCTGGAGAATGAAGGAGGTGCTTTTGATCAAACAATGAGTAAAGATGAAATGAGTTTCAACCAATGTTTGTCTCGATGCAAAATTAATGCTGACAGCAAATTCACCAACATGATCTTTTCACGAGGCACGGGATTTGGAAAATGACTTAACAATACCTTTGTTTTGTGTTTAGATCCTAAAGATGCTTTCAAGATACAACACCCCCCCAAAACAAACAAACAAACAAACAAAACAACAACAACCTGGAATTGAACTGGATGGAGTGGAGCTTCTGTCATATACATTTCCCCCACTACGTGAGCATCAGGGAACTCGCTCTGCGTTAGTGCCCCTAGTGACATAGCATGGGAGGGTCTCTCTGGTCACAGTGCATTTTTTCAAGGAAGCATTTTGCCAAATGTCATTTTTTTGTGATGGCCGACTTAAGAGAACAGCATGTGGCTGTGAAATTTCATTCTCTGCTCAAGAAAAATGCCACAGAAACTGTTGGGATGTTGAACACAGCTTCCAAGGAGAGTTGTATGGGGGAAAATTTAAGGGTATGAGTGGTTTCCTCATTTCATAAAAGGAGAAATGTTGATTGATGACAAACCTCATTCTGGACATCTATCAACTTCCCAAATGAATGAAAATGACAACTTGTGTTGCATTTGGAATTTGTCCAGATCTGGTCAGAGTGTTAATCAAGTTTTCTACTTCAAGCCTTTGGAAAAAGAGCATAACACTCTGCGACATAAAAAAGGTGTGATTTGTGGCAGACGGGCCTCTGGTTTTGCCACCACCACCAAGCAGGCAGCCATCTCAGTGCACCAGTTTGGGCAAAAAACCAGCATACCGCTCTTGTCCCATGCCCCTTGTTCAACTGACCTTGCTCCAGAAGACTTCATTTTTGTTTCTGCAAATTTATTTTTTAAATATTTTTTTCAGGGGAGAGCATGAATGCAGTCCCTCACTACCATAAGTTATGCAGTCAAGTTTCCCACATTTGGGGAAATCACAGGAGTCAACACACCTGGACTGCAATGGATGAGCCTCGCCCTGGGAAAACCACCTTCGTGATCATGGCATCTCCCCTGCCAGGTAAGTATTGTTTATGCAAATTTAGAGGAACATGAAAGACAATGATTTGATAAAATAGAAGAGGTAAAGTAAAAAAATGAGGGAGGTGCTGTCAACCTTCCAAATAGATCAGTTTGAAATACGTTTCTAAGGATGGAATTGCAGATTTCCATTAATGTATTAGGTGCAATTGAGAGTCCACTTGACAGGGTTTTTTTTTTAGGTAAATGAAATTAAATGCACATCTTTGAAAAAATTTTTCTGTTTTTTTGGGGGGTATCCCCTTGTTTACTTACTAATGCTTCTCGTGCTCCCTGTACATCCCTGAGATCCCGCAGCCTCATTGCTGCAGTGAACTGGGAGCAGCTGTGTCATTTAGTGTCGATCCCCAGAACTAATCCAACATTAAAACACAATTTAATATTGAGGTGAACCTGGAAAGCCAGAACACAGCTGAAGAAGATTATCTTCCATTTCAGAATGAAATAGAATACCTGTTCAATTCAATGCCTATAATATTAAAGTATAGTTTAAAATCCCTGCTAGTATTGTCTATAAAGAAAACAGTGAAAACAATACCCAAGTGTAAAAACTTTCATATTTTTTACAGAATATCTGTGCCTTAGCCTTAGAATGTGCAAGTTGACCAGATGGCTTTTAAAATAATATTTCAAAGTAAATAGAAGTATCTTTTATAAATGCCTTGTAACAATTGTTTACTATGGTTAAACCCCAACATTTTCAGAAATAAGTTTAAATAATTGAAAATGGGCTGCTTATGAAGTTTCTCCCCACACTCCTTAACATTTGCCATCAAGAGGACCACAGCATAATGATTTTACCACTATTTCAATATCAAGCTGTATTGACAAAAAATAAACTAGGTTTAGAACCAAAAGCAAAGAAAAAAATCACAGGAAGAGTATTACTGATACATATCTCTTTGGTGAAGTCATAAAATGTCATATTTCTTGTTATGCTAGCATGCACAACCACTGTGCTCCAGGTTTTTCACAAATTACTAGTTCAAGAAATATTTAAGGATTGAAAATTATTGGACTTTAATTTCAATTCAATACGAATAAGCAAAATACAACGCAGTCAATTTTAGTGGTCTCTTAGCCTCACTTTTGTTACTTAAGATGAATTGTATAATATCAAAATGCTATCCAATTTTGGAAGAAGGACTTTACTTGCATTTTCCTACTCCGTGATCACTATCTACCCTAATTTTTATTTGCTGTTTTTAATTTGATATCAAGTCTTCATTTAGGAATCTTACCCTTTTTAGATTGTCACTAACTAATCACTGTGCCACAGTAATGGAATCCTTTTCTCCATTCCTACTTATTTTCAATAACTAATCATTGCAATGGAAAACAACTTGTGCTTGTAAAAAGGAACTTCAGTCTGATAAATCAATGCAAATACCTTATATTTCAATACTTCATATTTAAAATATGAACACATTGCATATTATGTAACTATAAGTTGAGGCCTTGTAGCACAGCGTTTATATGCTCAACTGCTAACCAAACGTTTGCAACTTCAAACCTACTCACTAGCCTCAAAGGAGAAAGCAGCTTCTGTAAAGGTCACAGTCGAGAAAACTCTGCTTTCTCACATGGGGTCAGCATGCATCAAAATCTGACGACAGCACCCAGCAACAATCGCAAAAGTAGAATGTGCATCTATACATTATGTCTAATAGGCATCAACTTGATGGCAGTGAGTTTAGTTTTGGAGCTTGAGTGAATAAATAGGTGTATATTACTTATTAATTCTAAAAGTATACATGCAAAGCTATTCCAAAGAGTTTGTGTAAAAAATGGAATCGAGGCAATGAAAATTTTCCATGAACTTTTTGACGGCACCTTATTAATCTGTGCCAATCTGTGAAATCAAACCAAATCCATTAATGTGGAATCCATGCAGATCCAGGGTGGTTTCAAGTGTTATAGAACAGAGCTTTTCCACAGGGCCTGCTGGATTTTCCAAGGGGAGTCTTTGGGAGGTGCTAATGATGAAGCACGGGCCAACTCACCAAAAGATTCCCAATATAGAGTTGTCTGAGAGGAGAGAGCTGGTAATCAATGATCAGCCTGTAATGGGCAGCTTCAAATAGTCCGCTGACTAGGGTGCATTCAAGTAATGTGAGGTAAGAATTAAAGGAAAAGAAAGAAATGGGCATCTGTGTATTAAATATCAACTATGTCACAGGAACTATGCTAGGCCAACTCAATTATTTCTCATCATAGCTGTTTAAGATAAAATCTACCATCTTAAAATAACAGTGTTTTAAAGTTAAAATGAAAAGTCCTTGGGTGGAGCAAATAGTTCTATGCTCAGCTACTAACTGCAACATTATCTGAGAAGAAGGAATTAGTCTTCTACTTCTGGAAAGTCGCCCTCGTTGAAGGCCATAGCAAGTGTAATTCGTCTAGGGGGTCACCTTGATTTGGCATCAACTCAGTAGCAATTAGTTTGTTACATTGCTTTCTTTAAAAATATTTCATTGGGGGCTTATATAGCTCTTATCATAATCCATACACCCATCTATTGCATGCCAAGCACATTTGTACATTTGTTGTCCTCATCATTCTCAAAACATCTGCTTTCTCCTTAAGCCCTGAGTATCAGCTCCTCCCTGTTCCCCCTCCCTCCCTGTTCCCCCGACCCTCTTTGATAATTTATAATTTTTTTTTATTTTGTCAGATCTTACACTGTCTGATAGCTCCCTTCACCCACTTCTCTGTTATCTGTACCACAGGGAGGAGAGTATATGTAAATCCTTATAACCAGTACCCCCTTTTTACCCCACCTACCCTCCACCATCCTGGTATTACCATTCTCACTACTAGTTCTGAAGGTATCATCAGTCTTGGATTCCCTATGTTCCTGGTTCCTATTTGTGTCAGTGTACATGCTTTGGTTTAGCTGAATTTATAAGGTAAAATTAGAATCATGCTAGTAGGGTTGGGGGTGTGAGGTGGGAAACATTTAAGAACTGAAGGAAAGTTGTATGTTTCATCATTGCTACATTGCATCCTGAATGGCTCATCTTCTCTCTGGGACCCTTCATTAAGGGGCTATCCCATTTTACCTGCAGATGGACTTTTGATCCCCAATCTGTACTCTCCATCATTCGCAATGAAATGATTTTTAGTTCTTTGATCCTGAGTCCTTCGACAGTTCGTGATCACACATGGAGGTTTTGTTGCTCCTTGGTAGCCTTCAAGCATTTAAGACCCCAAAGGCCATATTTTTGATAGCTGGGACCATAGCTTTTTTCACCGCATTTGCTTATGCACGTATTTGTCTTCAGTGATCATGTCAGAAACATGAGCTTCATGGAATGCCAATTTAATAGAACAAAATATTCTTGCATTGAGGAAGTACTTGAGTGGAGGCCCAATGTCAATCTGCTGCCTTACTACTAAGCCTATAAACATATGCATGTAGATATATTTCCCCATTCTCATATATAAATATATTTATGTCTATGTACATACTTGTATTTAGACCTCTATACATGTCCTTTGCCTTCTATTTCTTTCCTCTATTTCCTTTTACTTTCCTTTTGTCCCACTATCATGCTCACCCTTCACTTGGATTTTTACTTTCAAAGTGAAGGTGAGTTTAAATAACTGGACAAACCTTACACACAAAATTAAGACAAGACTTCAGTTTTGTTCTGTTTGAGTATATCTACCAATATAATCCTAGAGAGGGTCTAAGTCCTAGACATAGAACTAGAGCCTGGTGGATCTCTTCTTCCATATTCTTATGTGTGTTGCAAGAAGAACAGCATTGAAAAGATAATGATGTTTACCTTGCTATAATATAAGCTTTCCCATTTACACTCATTTAGAACATAAAATAGAACACCAAAGACATTGGTTCAATTTTTTTATTGAATTGTGAGGTCGCCTCCACATTTAAATGGTCCTGGGGCATTTATGTAATTGAGGGGTAAAATTAAAGAAGCATCAGACAAGATGATGCATGTGAGTGCTCACCTTCATAGCCATGTTTTCACGTGCCAGGCAGGTCCATGCAGAGAAAGAAAGAATATAATTCTCACCAAGGCTTATATACACTTGGGGGCCGTGCAACCCCCCCCTAGTTACAGGTAAGCATATACTTAACAAAGTGGGCTGTATCTTAACAATAGTGGTCCCTAAGTTCATTGCAGGAGTAACCTAACACTAGTGCTGGTGACAGGTAAGAGGGAGTGGTTGTCCTCAGAGCCTGGAGAACAATAGTACATGCTTGACTCTGTAGTTAAAGCTGCTGCCTACATAGCATTCTGCCATGTGTTTGTAAGAAGAAACTTTAAGGAAGAGCTATTATGGGAGGATATAGTGGGGGAAAATACTAATTCTGAGAATGTGAAGGAGACTGACCTCCAACTCACGAGGGCGCAGGCTTCTTAATACATGAGAATAAAGGATTTGTCTGTATTCACTCCCCTCCAGTTCTCTGCTCCCCACGTTGTTTGATAAGGAATTAGACGTGCTGTGCCATTTACACGGAAGAATCTGATAAATCACATACATTAGCCACCTACTAGAAGCCAAAATGACTGCATATAGTTTTCATTCTGAAAGATTCTCTCAGTATAATGTTCATTGTGACAAGGTCTGTATTTTTCTGCTCTGTGTAGATGGAGAGACTGCCTAAAACACAGACACCAAATAAGATAAGTTTCCATGTGTATAACTTGAATTTGTAATTCTACCATCATACAAGTCAGCCTAACATTTTGGAAGATTTCATTCTGCTTAAAATGTTTTATTTTTTATCAGAAATATTGAAATTTCGTTATTCTAAAATGACTCATTATGTTTGCTTCTTTTTTTTTTAAAAAAAGGACTTTAGGGAACAACAATTATTGAGATGATATTAAACTCCTGGTGACATGTTGCTGTTTAATTAACATTTATTGGGCATAACAAATTATTGAAATTGGCATTGTTAATTATTCCGATTTAGCAGATAAAAAATCCGAAGCAGTGAGTTATTACATCATTTCTCCAAGATCTTCCAGCATGTAAGTTGCTGAGGCGCTGCAAACCAAGGAGGCCAACCCCTGATCCTGCCGCCTTCCCCCTGCCCTGCACTTCCCCCTGCTGGAGGCTACTCCACGTCAGGACAGCCCGTGTGTTCCAAGAGACCTGCGCTCCTTCGGATTCTCAGTGGTGAGCTTGGGGAAGTACAACCCTGGGCCTGCCCCTGAGAGTGCCCACTCAAAGCTCTTACCCTTCCGTTGGCGCTTGAGCATGTGACCCATTCGCAGCATCCAGGTTGGAGCACGTCTATGTATAGAGGAGCCCTGGTGGTGTCATGGCTTAACCTTGGGCTGACAACGGCAATGTATTCAGTTCCAGTCCTCTTCTCGCTTCTCTGGAGAGAGAGGAGGCGTTCTACTCCTGTAGTCAGTTCCAGTCTTGGGCGCCCATGAGGACTGTTTTCTGATTGGAATTGTTATGGACTGCAATCAATTTGATGGTAGTGTCCACCCTATCCCCCACTCCAAAGATGTGTTTTTTTCCATACAGGGATATATTTCCAATCACTATGAGAGATACCAGATTTACTGTCATAACGCTGATTAAACATTCAGAGAAGAAAAACATTTTATTTCACATTTATTGCATATCAGAGAAGGTTTGGAGTAGATGCCATTAGTAAAGCAAACTACTTTAATGGGCTTCTACTACCATGAACTCCCACTACGAACAATGCTCATATTTGTAATGCACTGAGTTATTGGGCATTTTCCGTTCTAGTGCCTCCTGGGGTTGTCCAGTTACTGTGTTTGCTGCTCTGTATCCCAGAGTTTCTTCAGAACCTCTGTGTGTGGTGCTTCCTTTCACTGAGAGGAAATTGAGTCTCCCCTTGAAGTGAACAAGCACTTGGCAATGTAAGCTGTTTTAATGGACCTCTCTTTACACCGAACCTCCTCCATATGTTCCACCCTCTAATGACAAATGCAAAAGGAATGCCATCACAATGGTGCCTGGAAGGAAAATATAAGAGTCTTACAAGAAGGGGTATATCATTGCATCTGTTTGGTGTGTTTATATCCAGAAAGGAATCAAATGGGGATGAGGGTGGGGCAGGGTCATTGCTTTCCCTTCTTCACCCAATTAACATAGACAAGTCAAAATTCATAGCACATAAATTATCCAGATCAGTTCACCCAGTGAAAATTGGAAAACAACCGCATTAATCTCGATCTGTCTGTGTTTTTTCTCTTTATTCCATTTTTCCTCTCTGGCTCCAATAAGTGATTCAGAAATTATAATTTTTAGAGAATAGGCAGATAATTCACTTAATTTTACCCAGCAAAGAGCTCAATGATAGTTGTGACTCAAAAAGAGGTTGTGTCATGTAGATGTAATTAGTTTTGTCAAGAGGAAGGGTGAAAATGTTCCTTTACCTGAAATGCTCGATTGGATTAAGCTTAGTGTGAGTGGGTGGGTAGGTGGGAAACTTAAATCTAGGCTATTTGGCCACTGAGTAATGATACTTCCTGGGGTCTGTCGCTGAGGCCACATTCACCCTCCAACAAGGGAGAGGTTTAAATAAAACAAAACTGCATATGCATATATGGCACATTCACTTTACATGCTGCAGGTTTCACTGATTAGAGCAGTATCTTATGTCTAGAGTGGCTTAAATGTCATTCCTGTTTAATTATGATAGCTGTGTTCTCTTGATACATCCATTAGTCCCTGATGGCCTTCTTTGCTCATACATCTACCCAACCACCCATTTTCAGTGTCAAATCCATTCAAAATCTACAGAGCCTTGTTGAAACAATTTAAATTATCCAAGCCTGTAGACACTATTCTCTACAACACAGGAGTGTCTAAACTCTGTGGAACCACCAGAACGATATCCTGGAGTACCATAACCAACTCTGCAACAATCCCAACCTCCAAGAAACAGCTTAACTACACAGTAGGCAACATTCACACAGTAAAGCAGAGAGAAGCCCAGCAATTATACTGTGGTTCTTTTTGCTCAGTCTCACATTACAAATGAAGTAAATAAAATCACCAAAAACTAGAAAAATCAATATGGAACAATAATATTTGCTCACAAACACAAATCTTAATTTGGTACCCTGTTCATGGTTTGACTGAATACAGAAAGTAAACAAAGAAAATGCAGTATTCATTTTTTCCTAAGTATTCAGATTTATTTTTCTCTCTCATGAATTTCAATACATCTTCTTCTAAGTCCCTCATCTATAAAAGGGGCATGTTATTTAAGAAATAATAACATAGGGATTCCTCTTGACTCCCTATTCTTCAACTATGATATAGGTCGCTATGGTCCTGAAGTGGAGATGGGAGCAGTGCATTCACCCTGCTCAAGTTAATGACCCAATGATTTACAAGACAAGGCACGTGTGAAGTCAGTGGAATTTAGTGTCTCATTAAAGAATGAAGACAGTGTTAGAAACATTACCGTCCAATGCTTTGAGCTTGCATATTCCTTATGATGATTACAAGACTAGTTCTTCCAAAGCCCTGTGCAGGTAACTAATTGGGATTCTTAAAAGAAGATAGCAAGTCTCAGTTTTCATATTGCTAGTGAGATAGGATGAGTAATCAGTGGAGAACATTTCATTTACTTTCACATTTTCTGTGCAATAATTTTTCTCATCTCTTTCCAATTTTAGCCAAATGAATTCTTCTCATAACTCTAGTAGTAGTCACTCTAGTGGAAAATACAACCAACTCATTCACCCTTAATTTACCACCCAGATCCCAGTCTCCTCTTCAAATACCTCCACTCCGCCCCTCAGCAATTCCCCTAAGAGGCTTAGATAACAGGTCAATCATTTTATGAAAAGGCAAATATCTTTAACAACAACAACAACAACAAAACTTTAAAGTTTTAGAAAACAAATACATCATTTGATGACGAAGGTGTTTCTGATCCAAATCATGACTTTTGAATAAACTAACAAATATGAAAAACCTGGATCGGGAGGAAGGGAAGACAGAGGAAGAATTGATGTGCTCAGAGTTGGTGTTGGAAAAGACTGGAGCATACTGTATATTCCCAGAAGGCATGGAAAAAGAATACAGCCTTAGAAGGGAAAACACTTTGGCCTGCTATCAGAAAAGACCAATCCATGAAAGGCCATTGAACTTGATCCAGCAGAGGATTGATAACGATAACAGAAAGGCTTCCTTGATTCAAGCATGGCCATGATCTTGCAGATGGTGAAGATCCAGGTGATGGTTTGTTTATTCCTCGATCCATAAGGCGACGATGAGTCAAAGCCAAACTGCTACAGCTAGCTACTAATAACAACATGAGACAAAGTGCCACAGTCTTCTTCCCTCATACTCAAGAGAACTATGCAATTATAGTTCATGATGAAAAACATGACTCAGATGAAAGGTCACTTCTATTAAGTTTATCCTGCAGTCCTTCATTTTGTTCCATATATATTTTTGAAATGTTACATCAGTTTGCGCAATTTCTGTGTTCAAAATTCCTCAGTGGGTGCGATTGTAGCCAAAAGAAAAACTACCTTCTTCTAAGGACTGGTTTTTGATGTGTCTCTCAACACCCACATCTTTTCACTACTGTTACTGTGTTGGCCTTTTGTCTGTACATTAAATATGCCATTTCTCCACCTGTCTTGGGCTTTTGTGCCTATTGTTTTATGTCCTTCATATACTCTTCACTGAGACTTTGCATTTTATCACCTTCTTATTGTTCAACTAGTAACTCAGAGTGCCTTCCCTAATAAATTTACCAATAGAGGCGCTCCCTCTAGTCACAGTAATATTATCCTCGTTTATCTTTGTCATTGCGCACCAATAGCTAAAATTTTCTTTATTTGCTTACATACTTATTCTATATTTTCCGAGACTACATAATGCCTCCTCAGGATACCCTATCTGTTCTACTCATGCCAGTGACTAGGAGAGTGTATGATATGTAGGAGGTGTTCTATGTGTATTTTATTTAGTTATTACTCATGCACTTCACATCTGTTTCTACACTCATTTTCCTGCTACAGATTTCTTTAGAATTATGCTGGATACTATCCAGTTAAAGTCCAAACTAGACTAAGCCCCAGATATTTAGACTCTAGGTTGTGGAATCTTAAATATTATCTATAACATATTTGAAGGGATTGTACAATGGGAACCAGGTAAAACATTTTTAAAGATTTATGTGTATTGCATTGGCCAGGACCATGCAGTACTGACCCCGCCATTTGTCTTTCAGCTTGTTGTACTGCTGTGGTTTGTGTGTTGCTGCCATGTTGGTATTTTAAATCCTGGCTGGGTCCGCCAAGGTAAACAGATTCCAGCAGAGCTTCCAAACTAAGACCAGACTACCAAGAAGAAATGGGCTGTCCATGTCTGAGAAATTAGCAACTGAAAACCTTATGAATAACAGGAGACCACTGTCAGATAGCAAGCATCCCATGGATATCAGCAGAACATTGTCAAATATAGTGCCAGAACATGAGCCTCTCAGGTTGAAAGACATTCAAAACATGAGTGAGGAAGAGTTACCTTCTCAGTAGAGTCATCCATAATGATATGGATGGAGCAAAAACTTTGGGAAACTTATTTACATATGGGACACAACTGAAAAATAGAAGAGGTACCAACACCTATTAATAATTGGAACTTGGAATGTATGCAGCATGAGTCCAGGAAAATTGGAAGTCATCAAAAACACCATGGAACCCATAACAATTAATATCCTAAGCATTGGTGAACTTAATTATACTGGAAATTGAACATTTTACATCAGGTGATTATATAGTTTACTATGCCATGAATGACAAGATCAAGAGAAATAGTATCACATTTAGCACCAAAAAGAACAGTTCAAGATATCAAAGGTGGCCGGCCTCTGATACACTTACATCAAGGGTTCAACAGGCAGCTGTGCAGCAATAATTATTATTTATTATAATAACAATATAGAGATCATGACAGAGAGAGAAAGAAAGTAACAATAAGAGCCAGACATACATAACATCAGGGTAACATGCTCACCTCCGTCCCATATGGTGGTCCACATGGTGATGGAGAGGGAGCACTAATGAACATTAATTTTCCCGATTTCAGTAGCCTAACAGGGGACACATAATTTCTCTAGTCACCAGTCAGGACATGCCTTGAGCAGGGGCTGTCTTAAGGACCATAAGATGACAATGACTTAGGGATGACTCATGACTAAGAGGAGAGGAATGTGATAAGGAGGGACTTCAGACTCCCAGGGGTAGGTGAATAGGTCTATATTGTTTAGGGGTCATTGACAATGACTCTTGAATCCCACCCATAGGGCTTGAGGGAAGCAGATCACTATCCTAACTTGAGTCTTTCAAAGCCTCATAAAATTGGGAGTTTCAGTAAAAATGGCTTGCACAATAAATGTTGGTAAATTATTTGCTTAATATTTAGAGTATAATAATTGTGGAAAAGTTCTGCCTTCATCCTACATCAAGATCTATCTTGAAATTCAATGTTGTCTGTAACAGAGTCTCATTTAAACTCTTCCAAGGAAATCAAATCAATACAACCATTGCTCAAATTTATGCACCCACCACAAAAGATAGTGGTGAAGAATCTGAAGGCGTATACCAACATTGTCAGTCTGCTACTAATCAAACATGCAATCAAAATTCATCAAAAGTTATTGCCAGTTGAAATGCAGAGACTGGAAACAAGGAGGCATATATGGCCTTGGTGGTAGAAGTGTGGTTGCACTTAGCATGATAGAATTTTGCCAAGATGAATGCCTTCTTCATTGCAAAAATTTTATTCAACAGCAAAGGAGGTAATGACATACATGAACCTCTTCAGATGAAATACACAAAAATCAAATTGACAGCACATTTGCCTAAGATCCTCCAGCAATGTTTGCAGCTGCACATTGACAGGGAGTTGCCAGAAGTATAGACTGCATTCAGAAGAGGATGTGGAAAAGGGGATATCACTGCTGATGCTCTGTGGATAGTGGCTCAAGTGAAGAATATCAGTAAGATGCTTCCTTGTGTTTCATTGCATAAGCAAAGGTGTCTGACTGTGTGAACCATAAAACACTCTGGATAACCTTGAGAAGAATGGGAATTCCAAGACATTTCATTGTTCTCATGAGGAACTTATACATGAATGAAGAGACAGTTTCTGCAAACAGAATGAGGGCAGACTGCATGGTTTAAAATCAGGAAAGGGATATGTCACGGTTGCATCCTTTCACCATATTTGTTCAATCTGTATGTTGAGCAAATCACCAGAGAAGCTGGATTATATGCATATGAAAGTTGGACGTTGACTTAGGATGACAAAAGAAGAATCCATGAATTTAAACTGTGGAGAAGGGTATTGAAAGTACCATGGACGGCTAAAGGTGTTGGAAGAAGTAAGGCTGGAGCGCTCCTGAGAGTCAAGGATGTAAGAGTTTGTCTTATAGATTGTAGACATATTGTCAGGAGAGCTAAGTCCTTGGAGATTTACATCATGCTTGATAACATGGAGGAGCAGGGAAGGACACGACAGATTGACACAGCAGCTGCATCAATAGACTCGGGCGTAGGAGCAATTGTGAGGGTGGCACAGCCCCACTCAGTGTCCCATTCTGTTGTGCAGAAAGTCCCCATGGGTTGTTATAATGAAATGTACAAACCTAGAGTTTGAAAGTCAATAAGGAAGATCCGTCTCAGAGTATCTTCAACTGGAAGAACTGAGATAAAATTCAAGCTTCCAGTTGCCAACTTTTAAAAAAATTATATGATGAAATTGTTGAATGATGCAGGAACCATCAAAAAAAATGAGAAGAGAATACACAGAGTAACTATATTAAAAAAAGGTGGTTGGCATTCACCTAATTCTAAAGTTAGCATATGGACAATAACCTATGGTGTAAAAGTAGTAGACAAAATTACACTGAAGACATTGGCCACAAACAAGACAAGGAATTGATGAAGCAGCAATTGAAGTGCTTCAACAAGCGGAAGAAACACTGGAAGCACTGACTCATAGGCCTAGAAAATTGAAAGAAAACTACTTGGTGAATTGACTCAAAGAGATCCATATTTGTACCCATTCCAAAGAAAGGTGACCCCACAGAATATTTCAATTACAGATATCACATATTTCAATGAATTGGTATCACATTCAAGTAAAATTTTGCTGAATGTTATACAACCATGTTTGCAATAGTATTTTGACAGGAAACTACCAGAGGGTAAGGCCAGACTGAGAAGAGAATATGGAACAAGAAATATTGCTGTTGCTGTCGGATGGGTGCATGCTGAAAGAATAAGAGAATGATGCTTATTTGTGTTTCATTTACTATGCAAAGACATTTGATTCTATGGATCATGACCAACTATGGATAGCCTGATGAAGAATGAGGATTCTAGAACACTGAATTAGATCCAAGAGGAACCTATACATGAATCAAGAGGCAATTTTGGCAATAGAACAATGAATTAGTACATGGTTCAATATTAGGAAAGAATGTTCCTTTGAAGACTAAGGTACATCCATCATTCCCTAACCATGTGAAAATAGGACAGATAAAGATGTATGAGGAAAAATAAAGAGGAACAAAAGAAACAAAAAAATTGATTCACTCGAATTATGATATTGGCAAAGAATATTGAAAGTATCACAGTCTGTCAGAAGAAGGAACAAATCTGTGTTGGAAAAAGTCATTCTTTGGACTTGGTAGCAGGAGAGAGGAGTGTGTGGAGAAGGACATATCTTTGGTAAAGTAGAGGGGTGGCATTGGAAAAGAAAAAGCCCCTAGACAAGATGAATTGACACAGTGAGGGAGCCTTGGCCTCAAGTCGGTCAGCAATTGAGACTGGCACAGAACCACACAGAACAAAGCAGGTTCTGTTCAGTTGTATGTAGTGGATGGTGGGTTGGACCTGGTAACAATAACCATTTGGGCCACGAGCCCTGATGTTCACTTGGAGCCCATCCACTGCCCTGAGGGGGGAAAAAAGCAAGACAATCTGTTTCCTTAGAGGTTCTCAAACCCAAAGCAAGCCTCCTGCCAGGGGGGTCTTTACAAAGTGTGCATCCCACGGAGCAGAGAAGAGCTGCCCCCATAGGCTTCTCAAGGCTTGACATATTTGTTGAAGATGACAAGCACATCTTTCCCCAGGCAGCAGTGGATGGCTTCAAACCACCAGTCTTTTGCTAGGCAGGCTAGTGTGCCACCAGAATCTCCCTTAAAGAGTAGAGTTTCCACACCTTGTGGGACATTTCTACTCCTCTCTGTCGGGCTGCCGTGGGGTGAAATCCATTCTATGTTATAAGTTTGGTTTAGGGTTTTTTGTTGTTTTCAGTATCGATGAGCATAATTTTGTTTAGTGGAAATGTCCCATACATTGGCTCTAATCATTGGACACATGACTACTGAGCACTTGAAGTGTGGGTGGCATAACTGATCGACTAGGTTTTAATTTATTTTGTGTAATTAAATATTAATTTCAATAGCAAGATAGTTCTGGTTATTACTCTACTTCAAACTCAACCATATTCACTTTCATGCAGTCAATTCTGATTCACAGGGCAAAGGATGACTGTGAGTTTCTGAGGCTGTAAATCATCTTGCTGAGTTTTAGAGGCTGTGCATCAACATCTGTAAATCACAGCTTTTTTCACAAAACAGGCAAATGAATTGACAAGGACAGTGACTCATTAAGTATAAAGTATAACATATTTAAAATATAAAATTTTATCACTTGACAGACTGAAATAAAGGAAAATAATCATTTGTTAGAATGAATCAATGAAAGAAGAAAATTATGGGGGGGGGGAGGAGAGCGGAATGGGGACAGAAGTAAGAGGGAACTTATACCAGGCAACCAGTCAAGGTTTTACACACTGATATACATCTTAACGGCAATACATTAGGTTTTTACATTGTCTGTTTTGCAAAGCAGCTGAAACTATGTCTCTGCACAGATTCCAGGGACTGAAAACCTGCATAGTCTGTGGAAATGATAGAGGTAGCAGAGTGTGCTTAGAGAGAGAGCAGCTTACTGAAACCTGTAGTGCAAGGTACAACAACATACACACCACAAAAGCACTCACCAAATTCAAATTTCAGAACTTCCACACAAATTGGTTAAAGATTCCAAATACATGCAACTGAGGGGGATGGGTACCTAATCCATAGATTAATGTATCAAGTCAGATTTGATGCCACTGAAATTACCTGGGATCCAACAAATATCTTGCATGGAAATTTAGAGAGCTTACTCTGCTTTCAAGGATTTGTGTTGCAAAAAAATAGAATCCCCTTTTGTTAGGTTAATTAGACAGGCAATTGTAAGGTACACAAAAATGTCTGCAAGGACCAGAAAACCAATCTTTGATGCTGCATGCTCATGAAAGGCACCTGGATCTTGAAGAAATGAAACACAATAAATGTTTCCATTCAAAATACAGTGAAACCACTGTCCACTAAGTCATTTTCTGTGTTGCTAGAACACTGGAGGCTTCCGTTCTTCACAAACAGTTCTCAGAAGATCTGGTTTTCCCATGAGCACCTGCTGCCTCAGGCTCCTCGCGTTTGCATTTCCAAGCCCACTGGGAAGTTTCTTCAGGTGAAATCTTGATTATATGAAGAACCCTGGCTCTAAATTGTCTGGAAAGGACATTTTTAGCTTGCAGGCTCTCAACTACAGAAAGGAAATATTGAATGTGTTATCAGTAGGTGCTGAGTGAGTTCATCTATAAAATTTGTCATTTCTATCTTATTTTCCTAAATGCACTCTTCATATTATAGTTACATGATATGATATATATGACATTGCATCATATACATAGTATAGTTTATGCTGTTTTAGTTGGCTTCCCTGGGTCAGCCTGCCCATTACCCCAAACTCCTGGTGACCCTACACACAGTAGATCCGATTGCTATGGACCATAGGCTTTTCACTGATCAGTTTCCAGAGATAAATCATCAGGTTCTTTTTCGGGGTCTATCTTAGCCTGGAAACTCAGCTTAATTCTGTTCAGCGTTTAGCAATGCACAAACCTGTGCTCCAAATGTACTGGCTGATAATTTGACCCAGATTTCACACATTGAAGGCAAGAATTCTACAACTGACCTACTCCCATGCATTATATACATCATATATTGCTATATATACATATATATTTATAGATCCTCAAAATTCAACACTAGTTTGCAAATTCCATTAGGACTAAGATTATTCTTTATGTCTTGTTAGTTCCTGATTTGTAGCATCTGGCACAAAGCAGACAGTATTTGATAAATGAATTGAACTACAGTCTAATAGAATCTAAACCTCTAAAGCTCAAGAGACTACAATTTCTTATTTTAAAGTGAATAGAAAAAAAAGGAGCTCATTTGTACTATAACTAGCATGGTAGATTAAAGTAATCTGACAAGTAGAGGAGACCTACTAGATTTATATATATGAAGCTTTTATTTTGTGTTAGGCTGCTCTTCTATATCACTGAGTTGTACATCAAACAGGCATCAATTGCACAGCATCTCATAATGAAGATGATTAGTGCATGTTTCAATGAGTGTGCTATGAGGTTAATAATAAGAGATTTTTAATAATACAATTTAGCAAATTAATGAGACAGCGATCTGAAATTTAAATACTAACTTTGGGTTAAGGACCACAATGGTTAAAGTGCTTGGCTGTTAATTGAAAGATTTATGGTTGTATTGGTAGATCTGCGAGAAGAAGATATATCATTCTGTTTCCATAAAGACTGCAGCCTTGAAAGCACTTTGCATCAGTTCTACTCTCCTATTGTGTCAATATGAGTTGAAATTCATTAGTTGGCATTGGCCTTGGGGTTTGGTTTGGAGAAAATCATTGGTCCCATTTGGAAGTAGGGAACTCCTTCCTTTTTTTCAACTTTGATTGTCTTTAATTATTAGAATCCAGGTTATAAGTGTTGTCTATTATTTCTACTACCTGAGTTCTCTATCTTATAAAAACGATTATACTGCCAATATCACTGATATATTTTGCAAAGACCATGTAAGGATATATTTAATTCTATATTATTGGGGGAAAGGTGGAACTTTAGTAAAGTATGAAATGGAAAAAAAGAATATTTCTAACTACGTAGAACGTAGTTCTAAAGTAATACCCATTCGTTTTAGTGATAAAAGCACTTAAATTCATACACTTAGTGTCAATAAAAATGAGATATTCCTTGGAAATATTTTTACATATTTAATCTGAATGAACCAACTTGCGAGTTCTTTGTAGGTTAAGATGCCTGCAACATCTATCCAGTAGGTGGCAATCTTCCTTTTACATGATTAACTTTGGAGCCTAAACGTAAGGATGGTTGAATGGATGAACTGAAGAGACTTCATTTCCTAAAATGCATATTTTCAGCTAAAGAGGGGGATGAATATCTAGGTTAGCTAAGTCAGCAGATATCCTAAAATGAGAAATTGAGGCAATGCCCTGTTTTTGATGATAATATAGGGCACTAAGATACCTGAGAAAATGTAACAATGAGGCTGTCTCATCTGGCTAAGAATTATTTCAAGCTATGTGTTGTTTCAATGCCTCAGGCCAGGGACAAATTTGTAGCTGAATCTAGGATTAAATTCAAGAGTCAAGATGATGCATAAATAGAAATACTTTCATCCAGTCTCTACTGAAACTGTAAGAAAATCACCGTGATTTAAACTTTTCATCTCTTTTTGTTTTCCATTTTAATATCATGGGGGTTTGATAATAAGTGGTAAAATAATCAGCCGGTAAATAAATAAATAGAAAATAAGTGCCCTAAATTGCCTTTTTGAAGAGCTTAATGCACATTTACATATGTTATTCTCTTTTGTTTGGTGTTATTTAATTTTTCAAGACTTTTATAAGTAGTTTTGACAATATTTAAAATATATGCATTTTCTTTATTCTACCTGAAAGAAATCAACATGTCTTCATCTAGTCTTTCTTAGAATTTTCCTTGTCTATCTTTACTTCAAACTTGATTGGCTTGTAGGTTTTCCTTTGAAGAGGGGGTCTTCTTTAGTTCCATTTTTTAAATTATTATTTTTTTCTTTCTCCTTAACACCCCAGATTTCATATTTGTTTCATTTTGTCTGCCTCATTCCTAAAACATTCTTTTGGGGATAAGATAAGTTCAAAATCAATAAGTCAGACATTGTGGATAGACAGCCTACCAGGCTCTAATTCCGAACACATTGATCACATAAATCCCTCTCTCTGTGAACTTAGGTTTCTATTATCCTTCATTGGACCATGACTGTGAGTGCCCTCAGGGAAGAAGCATGTTTTATTCATCTTTATTTTACCTGCAAGGCCCAGCACAAGACTCACACTGGGTAGGTATTCAAGTAACATTTGTTTAATGATTGAGTAAATTAATGAATTCAGTAAAATTTCACTTTCTGTTGGGTTAATGCCAGGTAGAACTTCTAAAACGTATTGCCATAGTCTTTAGGAATCCATTTATTCACTGAAGTAACTAGCATTTCTTCTATAGGCAAAGGTAGTTTAATTGACTTCAAAATTATACTGGTTAAAAAAAGAGCCATATGACATCATCTATCCTTGTAACTATTAAAAACTACAACCACAAGTGATGGAAAAACTTCAAAATAGGTAATGGTGATGGTGGAACCATGTAATAAGCATAAATAACGGAACAAGATTATGCAGGAAAGAATGTTGAAACAGAAACATTTTTGTTCGTAAATATTTGCCAAAAGTTTTTAAAAATATATTTCACATATTAATTTAGCCACAATGTTACCTTTTTCACATATTGGCACTACATGGTTGTGAGAAGAAGAAAGAAAGGAGGCTACACAGGAGTTTATTTTATTGTGTGTATCAATAGCCACCTATCATTTCATGATTCCAACTGAAGTCCTTAAAGTAGATGGTATAAATTAGAAGTTTATACAAAAATATCTGTAATTGCAAAAATGAATTCCCGAATTTCATTTCCAAGTGTTCAAAATTGTGAGTTACTATGATAAGTCCAAGAACTACTTCAAGATAGCCTTCCGGTATACTACTGCCTAAATCTAATCTCCCTAAATATAATCTGGTAGCCTGACTTATACTAAAAATCTCTCCTTCTATAAATTTAGTGTTGAGAATGATAGCCAAAGAAATTTTCATATTTGCCACATCAGGTTACACATAGTTAAACTTGTGCATGATTTCAGCCTAAATAGCAGGTCTTTGAATGGGTTCTACCCAATTCAGTAATGACCATAAAAGCAATATCCAAAAAGACTTGGATTTTCAAATTGTGGATAAGCAAGGAAAAAATATGGACCCTAACTCTGCTTGAAACTTAATCTCCCTCTTAGAAAACAAGTGCAGTCTACGTGCTGCATAACAATAAAATATCTTGCCTGTGAGATGTTGAGCAGAGTCAAGAACAGCCCAATTAAAAAACAGTGGCCTACCACAATCCTCGGAAAGAATGTTTCTCTCCACAGTGCTGCCAACAATCCGATCTCACAGGTCAGGTACCAAAAAAGACTCATTATGTCTCCTCTGCATTTCCTTTTCCTGAATGTTGTCCCATGTTTTTCCTTGTGCTGTATATCCTTCCAGATCACCCAAATGTTAAAAACTCAGGTCCATCCTGGTTTCACTTCATTAGCCATGATGAAACTAGCTAGAACTGGTTAGAAGTCATTCTCCCATGCAACAGCTATTGAATTCAAATTGCCAGCCTTTTTGCTCAGCAGATCAATGTCAAATCCACTGTGACCGTCTGATAACCTGTCTAAAGTACATGACACAAAGTGCCACCATTCTCACTTTTAAGGAGCATACTCTCTTCCAGGACTCTTTTGTTCATTCTATAGAATTTCCATCCCTGATACTATCATTCAAAGGTATCAGTTTTTCTCTAGATCTTGTTTGTTGAGTTCTTACATGCATATGAGGCCATTAAAAATACCACGACATGGGTCAAGTACACCTTAGTTCTGAAACTGACAACTCTAAAGAGTTTTCTTGAAGTAGATTTGCCCACAGTGGAATATGTCATTTATTTTAGGGTACAAAAATGACTACAAATCTCAAATATAATTTAAAAAAATATTTATTACATCTTGAAGAAGAAAAGGTAAGAAAAAGACAAAGAACAGCATTCAGGTGAGTGAAATTATTCGCACAAGATCATAACAGCATCAAGGATTTACAGAGAATTGAAGACTTATGTAGGATATGGGAGAACAAATAATGCTGGCACATTAATACATCAAAATTCCAGATGGGACCATATAAATGGAAATGGGCCTTTGTTTTGGAACATATACATCATGCTATGCAGAATAGTTTATAATATTTGTCCAGGGCTTTTGAACTATGACTCCTGACTGTGGAAACCCAACACTCCAATTTCCATCAAGGACACACCTAGGTGTTTTGGGTTGGATTGGGTGGGGGGAGGTGGGTTAGGGAGAGGGGGGTTCATTCCCTAGTGTACTCTGTCTTAGTAAAAGACTATTTAATTGTTATTGTTGTTAGGTGCCAGCAGTCAGCTCTGACCCATTGCAACCCTATGCACAACAGAATGCGACACTGCACTGTCCTGTGCCATACATTGACCCTATGACTGAGGTCATGATGGCAGGCATTATGTCAATCCAGCTTTCTGAGGACCTTCTCTTTTTCACTGTCCATCCACTTAAACAAGCATGATATCTTCTCCAGGGACTTGTTTCTACTGAAAATTTGCCATAAGTATGCAGGACAAGGTTTCCTATTCCTTACCTCTAAGCCTTAGAGAACTCTGGCCATACTTCATCCACAACAGATTTATTTGTCCTTTTAGCAGTCTGTGGTGCATTGTTAGCACCAGAATTCATGGGCACCAATCCCTCTTTCACTGTTCCGATTCAACAGACAACTTTCACATGTATGAGGCAATTGAAAATACCTTGGTTAAAGTCAGTCTCACTGTGTTAGTCCGGGTAGACTAGAGGAACAAATTTCATAGACACGCATATAGATATAGGGAAAAGGTTTATGTACAAGAGGAACAGGACATTGAGCCCAGTCCAGTTCAAAGTCATACGTCCGATATTAACCCATATGCCCGAAATCAGTCTATAAAGTCCCCTTCCAACTCACGAAATCACAGGTTAGTGGGTGCAGAGTCCAGGCACTGGCAGAGGTCTCCCCATGGCTCCTTGCTTCCAGGGCTCAGGGTCCATCCACAGAATGCCGCTCCAGCTTCAGAGGTCTGACTCCATCAGGGCAAGGCCGTGTTGTCTCTCCGATGGCTCATCCCGTTTTTCAGACGCTGCCAGCTTGTATTTTCTGTGAGTCATTGTCTCTTAAGACTAACTCTCAACAACTGAGGAAGATAGCTTCTCATCTTCACAAGGGAAATATCGTGAGATTTCCCAGAATTCTCAGGAGAAAGCCAAGCCTCATTGGCTACCCAATGAATATCTCCAGATTAAGAGGCTAGACTCCCCCCCATATGTCAATCATAAAATTAACATAAGCAGATGACTGTCACCCTCACCTTCATCCTCAAAGTCACATTCTTGCTCTTCCATCCTCTAAAGAGATCTTCCACAGCAGATTTACTCAATGCTATGTATCCGTTTATCTCTTGACTGCTGCTTTCTTGAGCATGGATGATGAATCTGTGCAGGATGAAATTCTTGATCACTTTAACCTTTCCTCCATTTGTCTTGGTGTGAGCTGTTGGTCGTATTCTGAGAATTTTGGTTTTCTTTCCATTGAGTGTGATCCATGCTGAAGGCCACAATCCTTGACCTTCATCAACAAGTGCTTCAAGTCCTCCTGACTTTCTGCAATGAAGGTTATGCCATCTGTCTATCGAAGGTTACAAAGCCTCCCTCCAACCCCAATGCCCCATTTTTCTTCATATATAACCCTGCTTTCCTGATGATTTGCTCATCATACAGATTGAATAAGTATGATGAGAGGATCCATCCCTGATGCACACCTTTCTTGACTTAAACCATGCAGTACCCCCTTGTTTTGTTTGCACAAGTTGTGCATGAGTACAATGAAGTGTTCTTTTCAAGGCTGTCCATAGTTCTCTATAATTCACACTGTCAAATACATTTTCACAGTCAATAAAACACAAATGAACATCTTCCTGGTACTCTCTGCTTTCTGCCAACGTCTATTGCTTATTCAGTTCCTCTTCTTAATCCTTCCTGAATCTCTGGCAACTCCCTGTCAATGTATTGCTGCAACCTTTCTAGAGCTTCAGCAAAATTTTACTTACATGTGATATCAATGATCTTGTTCTATAATTTAAATATTCAGATGAGTTGCCTATGTCTGGAATGGGTACAAATATGAAGCACTTTCAGTCTGTTCACGAAGTAGCTGTCTTCTAAACTTGCTGACATAGATACCAGGATAAATGCTTCCAATGCTTCATCAATCTTCCTCAAGAAGTGGAATTATATTCCATTAATTCCTGGAACCTGTATTTGGATAATGATTTTTATCAGTGAACTTCCTCCTTCAGCATCATTGGCTCTTGCTCACATGCTAGCTCCTGAAATGACACAAGGTCAACTAGCTCCTTTGTGGTACAGTGTCACTGTGCATGCTTTCCATCTTTGCATCAGTCTACATTTTCCATAGAATCTTTCAGTAATGCATCTTGATTTTTTTCTTGAGTTCTTTCACTTTCAGGTATGTTGAACTCGTTCTCCTTCTGATTTCCTATTTCTAGTTCTTTTCACATTTCATTATAATATTTGGCTTTGTCTTCTTGAGTTGCTCTTTGAAATTTACTGTTCAGATTTTTAACCTCATCTGTTCTTCCATTTGCTTTCATTGCTGTATGATTCACCACAGCTTCAGTCTCCTCTGACACCCACTTTGATATTTTCTTTCTTTCCTGTCTTATGACCTTTTGATTTATACATGAATTACATTCTTAATGTCCTCTCACAGGTCATCAGTTCTACTCTCACTAGTGTTCAATCCATAAAATCTGTTCTTCAGATGCTCTGGAAATTCAGGTGAGATAGACTCAAGGTCATATTTTGGCTCCCATGAACTTCTTTTCATTTTCTGAAGCTCCAACTGACCTTACATGAATATGAACAATTGGCGATCTGTTCAATAGTTAATCCCTGGCCTGGTTTTAGTTACCAATGTTATGATTCTCCAGTATTTCTTCTCACAAATGTAGTTGATTTGATTTCTGTGGATTTCTTGTACAGAAATCCATGTGAATTGTTGCAGCTTATGTTGCATGAAAAAGGTATTTGCTATGAACAAATCCTTGGTCTTGAAATATGCTATTGTGTGATTTCCAGCTTTGTTTATATCACCAAGAGCATATAGTCCAATTATTCTTTCTTTATTTTTATTTCAAATTTTTGAATTCTAATCACCAATAGTTATCAGTGCATCTTTATTGCATTGACCAATTTCAGACAAAAGACATTGGTAAAATTCTTCAATTTCTTCATTACTGGTTTTAGTGGGTAGTGTGTGTGTTAAGTTGGATTGACTACAGAAATGGATTCAGAGACACATATATGTATAAGAAAGAGTTTTATTTAAGAGAACAATTGTATATGGAGAACACATACAGTCCTGTCCAGATCAAGTCCATAAATCTAATATTATCCCATATGTCCGATACTATTCCATAAATTACTCTTTAGACTCACATAGCCATTTGCAATGATGCTGAATGCAGGAAGACCACAGGTTTGTGGGTGAAGTCTTGTGGATTCAATGGTGGTAGAAGCATCTCAGCACTAGCGTGGATCTCCACATGGCTCCTTCAGCTTTCAGAGTGTCTCAATAGCAGGAAAGTGAAGTGGAGAGAGAGTGTACATGTGGCCTGCCTCCAGTGAGAAAGAGAGGAAAGTCCCAGGATCCTCAGAAGACTATGTCCACCAGGCACCATCAGACTGTGACCTGATTGACATGCTAGACTATACTTTCTTATCAAGTTGGCATGAATCTATGACACTAAATTAACTAACATGGTGTGTAAATTTTAACTGATAAATTTAACTGTAAATTTTAATTGATTGGATTTCTTGAAGATAAAATAATCATGTCAAGGAGAGCAATGGACTTCAAGATTTATCTTCACATGTCCTTTTTGATAATTAATGCAATGCCACTCCTCTTGATTGTGTCACTCCCAGCAGGCTAACTCATCTGATTTTTCTGATTCAAAATGACCAATACCACCACTTCATTTCAGCTCAATAAGGGCTAGAGTATTGATCTTTATTCATTCTATTTCACTTTTCACCACTTTCTTTTTCTTAGATTGATATATTGCCAAATCCTATTTTAGCAGAGTTTTGCAGCAGTTTCCTTTCATCTTGATTTATGCCCCCTCAGCAAATAAGAATCCCAATGGGTACATACCCACCGGTATTACTCAGTTCCCATCACCATGGTCAAATCTACTTTGAGAAATCAGCTGCTCCTCCTCACTGAAGGCACTCAAGTTCCCTCTGCCTGAGGGGTCCAATTTCAGGCATTATGTCTTAAGACATTTTGCTTCCGTTCATTAGACTTTCAGTATTTGATATGCTAGGCCTAAGGTTTTCGGCATCTATTTCCTCCACAGTGAGCTACTGATTCCTTCTTTATAATTCATGTTGGGACACTCTAAAGGGAATTTGACACAGAATTTAAATTCTGATGCACAATTGATCTCTCGAATCCTGCTTCCAAGGAGCACGGGTGGTAGAGTGGTTACGGGCCGGGCTGTAAAAGGAAGCTCAGAAGTTTGACTCCATTGGTGGCTCTCTGGGAGAAAATGGAGACTTTCAGCTCCATTGGTAGCTTTGGAGGCCCAAGGGAGCAAGTCTACTTTGTCTGGTAGCGTTGTCGTGAGCCAGAATCAGTTCAATGGCAGTGTTTGTGGTTTGGAGCATGCACAGGGGTTAACTGCAGATTTAAGTAAAATAAAATCATTGACAGTTTCAATATTTTCTCCATAGGTCATGAAAATGGTTATTTTTCAAGTCGCGTATTTGTGAAGTATTTTTGTCTTTGGGTTGAGTAATTCTATAAATTATTCTTTAATTTTTACCAGAGAGGGCTTTATCTTCTTTGCTTTCAGCAAGCAAAGCTACCTATTCTGACTTTAGACCATAAGCAATCCCAATCACAGACGGAGTCTCCAGTAACAATTGGAAGCACCTGTTTAAAACTACATATTCTTTCTTTAAACTATGTAGTGAACCTTTTCTCTGCTCAAACCACTTTCTCTTGGCTTATGTAAAGGTTTGCATGAGCATTCTGAATTCTTATTCTTCTCATTGTTATTGAAATCCTTTAAAATTCAAAATATTTTCCACAAAATATAAATCAAACCCACTGTGGTCTACTAGATTCCTCTTCATAGGGACTCTGCAGGACAATGTAGAACTGATGCCTAATGTCTATAAGACTTGAATTTTTACAGAAGTAGAAAGCCTCATATTTCTCCTGAGGAGAGTCTGGTGGCTCTGCATTGCTGACCCTGTGGTTAGCAGTCAAATCAATCCACTGTGCCACCAATGATCATTTACAAAGTACTTTACAATGTATAGCCCATTTGAAATCTAATTTATGATGTGATTTTTTTCCACTTATAATTATTGATGGATATAGACTTTAATTTTGTTTTCAATTACTATGATAGAAATTGAGGCAGAGACAACAGAAGCAATCCCCATAAGAAAGGTAAAGGCATACTTTGAACATGAAAGAAAGAAAGAAAGAAAGAGAGAGAGAGAGAGAGAGAGAGAGAGAGAGAGAGAGAAAGAAAGAAAGAAAGAAAGAAAGAAAGAAAAAGAGAGAAAGAAAGAAAGAAAGACCTGACAAATCAGGGGTACCTGATTGCCTAAAGCAAAGCACACATGAAACAAGGAAACGTGATCTCCACAGTGGAAATTCAAACCATTGCTAGTCCATGAGAATGTGCCATATTGAAATAAGTCTCACAAGTACTAAATGATGGCACTCATGTGTGTCCCTACCCTCTTGAGACCTTTGTTGACAGCCTCCAGTCTCCTCTTGGGGCATATCCTAGTAAACAATATGTTGGACATGTTAAAAAGATGCAAAATTCTATATTATTCATTGTGGAAAATATGTTTCTGCTTTACAATGAGTGTGTATCTTTCAGGGAAGCCAAAAAACGTTGTCTACCAGAACGCTGCATTCAAAATTTATCAGAATATTTACCTATCTCTGCATACAAGGAAACTGAAAAATTCCTTAAGGGAAAAAGGAATACTTAGATAATAAATATTATAGAATTGTATTTCCCATTTCCCTTTAAACTGATCATATTTTAATTAATTGATTGATATCGTTATGACTAACAAAACAAAGATATTTGGAGAAGTGATGCCATTATCAATTATGTACATATCTCGGATATTTGAGTTGAACATATCTCGGATATTTGAGTTGAGAAACAAAAATATATATTTTATGAATTTTATATGCAGCAATCTTTTATATTTCATATTTGTCTGTCATAAACTCACCTTCAATTCTGTCTAGTCAACTGCATAAGAATACCCCCATGGCACAATAATCTGATACTATCCTTAGAAAAGCAAATAAAAACCATCTTTAGATTGAGCATTGCATTTGTACCATATCCTATGGTCATTGGCATCTCTATGATCATTATCACCACTATTGAATATCAGCAGTGTCAAATAAAATGCGAAGATGCCACTTCAAATGACAGAAGTGCATTCATATGTAAGTGTTGTTTTCACACAAACACTCCTGAAGATCTGTGAAGGATCCACCAACAAATATCATAGAACAAGCAAATGAAATTATTTCTGATTACCTTATATATACAATTTCTTTTTGTCTATCTAAAACTTGTAGGATCCATAGCGGTGGTGTGGTTACAAATCGGGCTGCAATCCTCATGTTCAACAGTTCAAGACTACCAGCAGCTCAGTGTGAGAAAGACACGGCTTTCTACTCCCAGTCTCCAATACCCACTGTATGGAGGCTATGAGTCAGCATTGGCTTAATGGCAGTGAGCTTGGTTTTGAGTTATCTTCAACCTGGAGAAAAAGACTGTATGTTCCAAATCAAGCTTTTTTACTTCACTGTTTTCACATGTTTATGTAGATGTCCAAATTCAAATGTAAATTGTACTTGGTCAATTTCACTTGTTTCTACATGATATGTGCTTTCAATTATTCAAACTTATTTACATGAAAGTGTCCAAGAAGTTATTGCAGATCTATCCTAGACACTTAAATACAATCTTTATGAAGATGTACAACTGTGGCAGTCACCTATTCTGGTGTTAATTTGAGGATTAAGAGTGTAGGAGTGGAGTCTAGCCTGTCAATCTGGAGATAGCCAATGTGTGGGAGATGCCTCTGTGTGGACATGGCTTTCTCCTCTGAGAATTCTGGCAATCTGGTACTTTCTTCTTAGAATCAGGAGATATTTTCTCACTCCCTTGGAGTCAATCAACTGACAAGGCTCATTTCTTGTGAGACATATCTGAGGAAAAGCCACATGGACCCACATTCATCAGCCCTGATTATTGAGAAGTCATTCAGAGACCCCTGTCAGCACTGACATGCTTACAATGACACCAGATCCAAAGACTTTCTACCCACTGGCCTATGATCTACATTCAGCATCATTGCATGAGTTTTGTGAGTCTAAATAGAAATTTATAGATTGCTATCAGATATATGGGCTAATATTGGACTGGGCTGGGCTGGGACATTTTCTCAATGTTCAATTGCTCTTGTATATAAATATCTTTCTTATACACATAATAGTTTGTAAGGTTTGTTTCTCTAGTCTACCCAGACTAACAGGAACATTGTCATTCTTAGGAAAGACAAATTTTATTACTGGAGGGTTGTCTGATTCCATAACAGAAAATTAAATAGAATGTGTATTTCCCAATGATGAAATCACCTTTTGTATACATACTCCTAACATCAATGAGCACAAAGTCAACAACATAACATTCATTTTCATCCCTAAGAGAACTCAAAACTCTCAGCGAAAACCTGATTCAAGAGCAACTTGAATCACAATATTTGGGAGTAGGTATTGTTCAGGAGCCTTGTTATGAAATCATTGAAGGAATTGTAAGATCAAAGAATAGAAGGAAATGTTTTTAATTATAGCATGTTAAAGGTGAGAGTTCTATTTAAAAAATGACATGCAGTAATTGGTTATGATGTTTGTTTTGTCATCATTATATTTTCCTTTGTCATGTATTTTCATTGGTTCACTTATAGCTCAACTATGAAATAAGCCTCAAATTTGAAATATGAACCAAAGAAAAATTGGTGAAAATCAACTGGAAATAAATAACAGAATTTTACATTGATTGTTGAGACAATTAAATTCACTGACTCATTTTCTTTCTAATAGAATATATTCATAGTATAAGGAATATGGCACATAGTAGAAATCTTAGTACCCCACATCCACTGATAATTTTATAATGTAGTTCATCTCATGCCACCAAGATGGTGCACCCCACTTTTGAATTCAATAGAAAATATAGATTTATTTCAAAATATGTTACCACCCATACTATAGCTACCATATGTATATGGCATAGTGGTTTCATGTTGGTCTACTAACCAAGAAATTCACAGTTCAAAACCACCAGTCCACTGGTATATTTTATGACATGAAAAAACAAGAACAGCAACACTCTTTGGAGTGCCTGCTACCAATAATATAAGTAGTCAGAAAGATCTAAGATGACAATACTGGTCAAACCAACAAATTACTATTATTTCTGCTAGATGTTATTTTTGCAGAGCATCCCTACATTATCTACATAAAGATATAAATGATAAGAACAATTAAGTCCATGACCATTCTTGATTTTATAAGAAATATTTATAAAAGTTATATGCTTGTTAAATTACCCTGTAAAGGAGTTCAAAAACTATAAATATTTATGGGAGCAGATCGCCTTGTCTTTCAATGAAGATGCTGCAGCTAGGTTTGAATCACCAACCCTGAGGTAGCAGTCTATGGCAGTTTCATAATTTCATGTCACCTTCATAAATAAGTATAGGGGTGGAATCTAACCTGTCCATCAGGTCACAGCATAATGCTATTTCCCTGTAGGCATGGCCTTCTCATGAGGATTCTGGGAACTGCTTCTCTTTCTCCCTGGAGGTGGCGAACACGTTCTTGATGTTTCACCTTCCAGTTGACAAGACACATTGAGCCACAAGAAACCTGTGCCTGCCTTGATCCACAAGAATTTTTACCCATCAGCCTGTGATCTTCCTGCATTTTGAATCATTGTATAAAGCTAGGCGAGTCCGAATAAAGGCTTTTGGACTAGTATCAAAATGGGCTGAGATATTTTCTTGATATATAATTACTTATTGATATAAAGCTCTTTTTTACAAACACATGGATGTCACTGGGTTTGTTTCACTAGTCAACCTGGACTCATACACAGCTGAGCAATTCTCTCACAGTGCCACCAGGGCTCTGTGAAGTTCAGCAAGCCAGAAAACAAACTCACTGTCATCTAATCCATTCGGATTCCTGACAACCATATAGAAAGGATAAAATTGTCACTGTGGTTTTTAGAGACTATAAATCTTCACACAAGTAGAAAGTCCCCACCTTCTCCTGTGGAGTGACTGATGACTGTAAACAGATGACCCAGTGCTTAGAAGCCAAATGCCTAACCACTATGCCTTCTCAACAAGACTATGTAAGCAAACAGAAATCCCAAAGCAAACCCATTGCCATCAGCATTTAACCTTATTTTTTGGACTTCACTTTTCAAAACTACTGGGGAACCTAGAATAAATTTCAAATATGCAAAGGTAAAAAGGAGAGAGAAAATTTACAACCAGCTTCTGAGAAATCCAGGGTAGCATGTTCTATAATAAAATGAGAGAACAAACCAGAAAGAACTAAGCAGAGGACCCAGGAAAAGGAGTCATTCAACATAGAAGAAAAGCAGAGAGAATTCCAGGGTCATACTAATAGTGTGGCTTATCTTCTGTTGTTCTGTGCCATCTAGTCAGTTCTGACCCATAGAAACCTTATGCAGAACAGAATGAAACACTTCAGGCCCTGAACCACCTTCCCAAGGGTTCCTAGGCTTGAGCCCATTGTCTCAGCCACAGTGTCAATCCATCTTCTTCAAGGGATTCCTCTTTTTTACTCCCACACTACTTCAGAAAATATGGTGCTCTTCTCCAGGTTTCTCCAGACAACACATCCAAATTACACATGATGACGTCCCACCACCCTTGCCTCTATGGAACACTCTGGTCCAACATATTCAAAAATAGATTTGTCTGTCCTTTTAGCAATTAAAATATATCAATTCTTTTTCAGGCTTCTTTATTCCATGCTCCATTTTCAAATGCATATAAAGCAACTAGATACTATGGCTTAGGGCAGACACACCTGAGTCCCCAAAGTATCATCCATGTTTTTCAGTACTCTAAAGGGGTCTTCAGAGTATTTGCTCCATGTAGCAGATTTACTTAATGCGATACATCTTTTGGCGTTTTAACTTCTGCTTTCATTAGCATTGATTGTGGATGCAAGCAAGACAAAAATCTTTGACAACTTTAATCCTTTCTCCATTAATCGTGATGTTACCTATTGGTCCAGTTGTGAAGACTTGTATCTTCTTTACATTGAATTGTAATCCATACAGAAGGTTACAGTTCTTGATTTTTATCAATAGGAGATTCAAGTTCTCATTTTTAGAAAGGAATGTGTGCAATCTACATATTGCAAGCTGTTAATAAGCCCCCCTCAAACTCTGATGCCTCATTCTTCTTTAGATAAGCTAGATTCTCTAATTATTTGATCAGTTTAGATATTGAGTAAATATGAAGAGAGAACAAAACCAATGTACATACTTCTACTGATTTTAAAAATTGCCTCCTGATGCATGTGCAAATTTTCTGTTACCACAATTAGGTGTTCCAGAATTCCCGTTATTCTCAAGGTTACCCATACATAGTTTATTAAGATTCATACACTTGAATGCCTTCATTTAGTAATATAACAGAAATAAGCATATTTATGGTTTTCTCTTCTTTCAGCCAAGATATATGTGGCATCAGTAATGATATCCCTTGTTCTACATCCTCTTCTGAACTTGGCCTGAAGTTCTAGCAATTCCCTATCAACGTACTACTGCAACCTTTTTCAGATGATCTTCAGCAACATTTTCCTTGCATGTGATATTGATGATTGTGTGATACAGGGATCTCTAGAGAAACAAAAGCAGGAAACTTATGAATAGATATAGATTATAAAGATATATACAATACAAAGAAATACAAGTGCTAGTCAGTCCACACAGCAATACAGAGGGTTCAGTTCAACTTAGGTCCACGGAACAGTTGACATATTGAAAGTCCTTCAACTCACCAGAATCATTGGTTCCAAGGTCAAGGAAGCAGACAATCAAGTCCTCAGTACAGCAGCCTGGCCACAGGCAGCAAACAGCAAGGCAGGTCACCAATAGTCAGCAAGATGACAGGATCTGACAGTCCCAAACTTAAGATAATGCAGACAATCCAGCCACAGGCAGCAAACAGCAGGGCCAGTCACCAATAGTTAGCAGCTCAGGAGCTAGTGAAGCAGACCTAGAGGGGTTATTGAACTCAAGTAATGAAAGACAACAGAATCTGATTCCCTTAGTTCAAGCAACGTGTACACCAGCAGCATGGCAAAGCAAGTCTTGAAGGAAACACAAGCTCTAGCGATAGGATCCAAGAGTTGGCAGTCCCACAGGTAGGGTAGTTCACAAGTTGAGGCAGAGAACTAGCAGCCTCACATTGGTCTGATCACCAGAGAGCAAGGTGGGGGGGGGGCTCATCAATCCATTTATCTCTTTGCCCTCCAAACAAACTGTGACCTTACTAGTTCCACATGTTCCTATTGGTTATGTTGGTACAATAAACCTATCTATTACAATAATATATTTTCATAATTTGAGCATTCTGTTAGCAATAGAACAATTTTTTTGTAATGAGTTCAACTATGAACTCATAGTTTCTAGTCCATTGTCCAAGTAGCTGTCTTCCAATCTTCCTGGCATAAATTAATGAGTCCTCTAAAGTGCTTAAATTGGTAGCCTACCAATTCCTGGAGCTTTGTTTTTGGCTAGAGTTTTCTTTCAGGCAGCTTGAATATCTTCCTTTAGCATCATTGATTCTTACTCTTATAGTATCTTCCAAAATAGTGGGATGCTGGTAGGCTTTTTGGATCAGTGACTACTCTTTGTATTATTTCCATCTTCTTTGATTCCTCCTGTGATTGGTAGGTTTACTGTGCCCACCTGGCCAATAGGAACACGTGGGGCTAATGAGATCACATGTTTGATTGGAGGGCAAAGAGATAAATGGCTTGGCAAGCCCTTACTCAAAGGTAATCATAACAGTGTGTGGCTGCTTTACTTAGTTCTCTGCCTCAACTTGTGAGGCTGCACTAACTCTGGGACTACCAAACTGTGGATCCTGTTACTAGAGCTTGAGGTTCCTTTGAGACCTGCTTTGCCATGCTGCTGGTGTACACATTGCTTGAACTTGAGAGTGTCAGATTCTGTTGTCTTGCATTACTTGAGTTCGATACCCCTCCAGGTCTGCTTCACTAAGCTCCTGAGCTGCTAACTCTTGGTAACTGACCCTGCTGTTTGCTGCCTGTGGCTCGATTGTCTGCATTATCTTTAGGAAGACTCAGCTGCCTGCTTCCTTGGCCTTAGACCCAGTAGCCCTTGTGAGTTGAAGGACTTCCAGTATATTAACTTCCATGGAAGTGAGTTGAACTGAGCCTTCTGGACTGCTGTGTGGACTAATTAGCTGCTATAATCATTTGTGCTATATATATTTATCTATATCTATATAAAACCATAAATGTCTTGCTTTTGTTTCTCTAGAAAACCCTGTCTAACACACATCCTTTCAATATTTTGCCAATTGATTCTCTCATTGCAAAATTGAGGTATGAATATTTTACTTGCATTATTTAAGTTACTTTATATATACTATGTTCTTCCCATTTGGATTCCAACTCTATGTCTTTGAACATTTTATTATAATATTTGTCTTTGTCTTCGTGCACTATGAAATTTTCTGTTCAGCTCTCTGACTTTATTTTTTCTATTTGCTTTACTTACTGTATGATTTACAGTAAGTTTCAAAGCCGGTTCTGATGTAAAATCTTGATCTTTTTCCTTTCCAGTCTTTTAAATGACGTTCTCTTTCTTCATGAGCTGTGTTCTTGAGATCCTCCCACAGCTTGTTAGGTCTACTCTCATTAGTGTTCAACCCAGCAGATGTGTTCTTGAGATGTTCTGGAAATTCAGCTGGGATAGACTCAAGTTGTATTTTGGCTCTCATGGACTTGTTTTCATTTTCTTCTGCTTAAACTGAATTTACATATGAGCAATAGGTGGCCTGTTCCACAGTCAGCACCTGGTCTAGTTTTAGCTGTTGCTACTGAGCATCTCCAGCATCGCTTCCCACAGGTGCAGCCAATTTGACTTCTGTGTATTCCACTTGAGGAAGTTGTCAAAATGAGGGATTTGCTATGAATGAATTCTTGGTCATATAAAATTCTATCATTTGATTTTTAGTTTCATTTCAATCACCAAGTCTACATTTTTCAACCACCCACTCTTCCTTTTTGTTTCACACTTCTGCATTCTAATTGCCAATAATTATCAATGCATCTTGATTGCATGCTTGATCAATTTCTGGCTAAGGTCACTGTTAGAATTCTTCATTTTCTTCTTCACTAGTTGCAATGGTTGGTGCATAAATTGGATACCAGTTGTATTGATTGGAATTTCCCCAAAGTTCATAGATACAATTCTATCACAGACAACATTTTACCACACATTTGCTTTTGTAATGTCCTTTCTCACAAAGAGTGTGATGTCATTCCTCTTGATTGTATCATTCCCAACATAGTAGATTATATGATTTTCTGATTCAAAATGGCCAATTCTGGTCAATTTCAGCTAATTGATGCCTACTGTGCTCATTTTTATGCATTCCATTTTATTTTTGATGACCTCCCATTTTCCTAGATTCATTCTTCCCACATTTCAAGCTCTGATCATAAGCAGATGCTTTCAACCGTTTCTTCCTGCCTAGAGCTGGGCCCATCAGCAAATGAAGATCCAAAGACTCCATTCCCACAGTTCCACCTGACTCACATCACCGTGGTCAACTCCCTCTGAGAAGTCAGCTGCTTCTCAGTCACAGTTTGAGTGCCTACTGACCCAAGGAATCTATGCTCTGGCACTATCTTCGATAATACACTTCCATTCCTTAGCTCTTCAGAATCTGACATTGTATCCAAGCAATGCATAAAATTTTCAGAGGTTGCTTTTCCTGAAGTGGGGACCGGAGTCCTTTTTCAATATCTCTTTGGGGTCTGGAAGCTCTGCTGAAGCCTGCTCATTTTTAGAGACCTGCTGGCATTTGAAATATCAGCAACATTGGTTCCAGCTTATAGCAACACACAAGCCACTAGAGTGCGACAAAGTGACAGACTAATTGCCAGTTGCTTGTCTAGATTGTTTAATCTGGAGAAAAGAACTTAATCTGGACTTGTGAATAGTGTGAGTTGTGATGTAATCTGCCAGTCAGGGGTGACCAATTGGACTGCTCAGAAGCTCCATATGTGTGAAAGGGACAACCCTGAGAGGATCAGTGGGTCATTGTAGAGACATCATGGTGACCTCTCTTTAAAAGCAGTAGTGTTGTGTTCTTGGAGATTTATATATATGACAACTATGAAATTTTACCTTGCTCCATTGTACTTCACTTTATGGAGCTTTGAAGGTGCTGCATTTTTGATAAATTGAAAGTTTGTGGCAACCTCGTGCCTGCCCAGGAATTCTAACCATTTTCAGAAAGTATATTCTCACTCTATATCTCTGTGTCACATTTTGGGCCTTCTCACAGTATTTCAAATTTTTTTTCATATTTGTATTGCAAGCCAAGTAGACTGTAGTCTGGTTTAAAGTAACTTTATATGCAGTGGGAAACCAGAAAATGCACGTGACTCACTCTATTGTGATATTGAATTGATTTCAGTAGTCTGGAATTGAACTCCCATATCTCTTGGGCCTTTCTACGGCCTGCAGTAAGCAAAATCAGGTCAATTTCAGGGCATTCCAGGTATGTAATTTTATTTTATGTCCAGCATAAACTGTTCAGCATAAAAAGACTGTAAACTACACACACAGGATATACTTCATCTTAGGAATCATACATATTTTTATATTGCTCTTTCAGTTCTCTATGAAATATGCTAAAAGTTGATTTCAGACATAAAATCTAAAAGAAAGAGTATCATCTGTGGATTGTACCCATTTCTTGGGTTTTCATATGTGGAAAGAAATTGAAGTCAAACTAAAAAATGTTTTAAATGTGCATTATAGTTAATATTTGAAGAATGCCAATGTCATATTGCAGAAAACAGTTCATTGTCAATTTATCTTAATCTGTACCTTCTGGTCTCTCTGCCTTTGTTTAAATAAATTTTATTGTTAATTATTGCAATTCAAATTAAGATATTTTTAAGTTAAATTTTGATATCACTTAATTTTACCTGTTGAATTCATTCTTACCAACTTGGGGGAAGCATCAGCTGTGGAATATGTGGATAAACTATTGACCAAAATAAAGCTTTTAGATTATTACTGAATCTAGCTATCTTTTCTTTTACTGCCATACTTTACTTTTTTCATCCTCATAGCCCACAAAATAGAAATATACTTTAATAGATATTGATGTTTATACAGCATCTTCCATCCTTATAAAAACATGTGGATGTATTTTATCTTTATAGAGATGGATTCAATTCATCTTTTTTGAGTTCTCAAGCAAGGTTATTTCAAAACTGTAAGATCTCCTCAGACTTGTTACAATAACCCTTATTATTCATGAAATCATAAGCCTCAGACTCCAGGAGAACTTGTATTGACCCAGTTATTGCCTCTAGATAGAAATAGTTTTACAATGATGCACTAAAAAGAAAAAGCTTCATTCAAGAGGGAATACTACAGTTTACCTAATAGATTAGTAAAACTAACATGGGTTTGATAACTTGGTTTTGACCATGTCTATAGAACAGGAAAGACTCTAATTCAATGTAGGTAGGAATAAAATTTTATTCTTACAAGAAGGGAAATAATGAAATAAATGTATATATAATGTTTGCATTCTATTGTTAGCAAAAGGAAAATACAGAAGCAGTATGTTAGAAAGTTAATGAACTAGAGTATATTCAGCCAAGGAAATACTATGCTATCACTGAACTCAAAAGGGAGGTCTCTGCTTATTTTCATGAAAGGGTATTCAAAACACAAGTAAATGGATAGAAGAATGTGAATGTGAGAGGCAAACAATTCATTGGAAAGTCCACTCTTTCAATTGTGTTTTTCCATGAACATTTTGAACTCTCCTTGTAATAGCTACTTGATTATTCCATGCACCAACATCTTAATAACAAACCCTGGGTGGTATTGTTTCATACCATTTTAATTTTATCAATTTTTAAAATAATTGTGGCAATCACTTGTTTGGGTGTCACTTTGAGGATTAAAAGTGTAGGGGTGAAGTCTAGCTTGTCAATCTGGAGATAGCCATTGAGACCTCTTTGTGGGTGTGGCCTTCTCCTGAGAATTCTGGGACATGTGCAAATTTTTTCTTGGAGGCGGAGACACTATCTCTCTCAGTTCACTCCCTTGAAGACTTTCTACTGACAACACTCGCTGCCTCAGAAACTTGACTGACAAGGCTGACTCCCTGCATGACATCCCAGAGCAGAAGTCGCATAAACCTACCCTGATGCAGCAAGAAATCTGGACCTAGAGAAACCACGTGGAGACTCCTGCCAGCACTGCGATGCTTACACCACCAGATCCAAAGACTTTCTACCCACTGGCTTGTGCTCATCCTGCATGTAGTATAATTGCAAGTGTTTCATGAGTCTGAAGGACTTTGTAGATTACTGTCGGGCATATGGGCTAATATCAGACTTATGGACTTGATCTGGACTGGGTTGGGATGTTTTCCTAATGTACAGTTACTCTTGTATATAAGCCTCTCCCTTAAATACATGTGTGTTTATGAATTTTGTTTCTCTAGTCTACCCAGAAGAACACCATAATTAATGTCTATAATTAATTATCCTGTATTATTTAAGTAATTTTATGTGTGAATGAAAAGCCCATATTTTTTAGGAAGTCCTGATAATTATGTTATTTTACCTGAAGCTTAGTCATTGTAAGCAAAGCTGAAGATTTTGTAAAGATTGTTCAAGACAATTCTATTTTTTTTACATATAGTCAATGAAGGCAAAATATATCCTGATATGACCCCAATCTTTGTTACTGAAACATTTACAAGTATGGTAAATAAATATAAGAGCAGAGATAAGTTCTTGTATTATTTGGATCACCCAATCTTTTTCTAATACACATAGGAGCATAACATATTGAAACAATAGAGATAAAAGACAAAAGACAAAAAGACCCAGTCAGGATATACAACATATGACTACAATGTGATCCCAAGAAGAGGGGAAATGAAAACAACAAGAATGCACAGCATTATTTAAAAATTAAAACCATTTGCATAACCAGAGTCCCAAGATTTCAGGAATGTGCTAGACAAAGGTAAACAACTTTAAATAGAGTTTTGTGAAGTCTAGCACTGACACAAGTAGATATTGGAGTTTGTAGAAGACCCCAAATGAAATCTCTGAAGATGATTGTAATATGAGTGATAATATAGTCTTAGAGTACAGATGTGAGGACTCCGAGGAAGACGTAGTAGCAAGTGCTGTGCTCTGTCATGAGCAACTGAAAACTGCCTGTTACTCTGTAGTGACTGTCAAAATAGTTATTGAACATCAATCTATAAGAATAGATACAGTAAGCAATTAGAACAGAGACCAGCTCTTCAGATCCAATGTGGATACACTTGACTGTGTGTCATGTCTGCTGGTGATAACAGTAAAGGAAGGAATTCATCTGAGGAAAGAAGAGGTGAAACTATTGTTATATGCAGATTATATGATTTGACATATGAAAACCCCAAAAAGCTCCACAAGAGGAGTGCTAAAAGTGATAGCGGAATATGACAGACTGACCAGATACAAGGTAAACAAACAAATCAATAAATTGGACTGCTTGAGGTATCTGATGAAGCTGAGGCCACAGAAGAGAATATGTAAGGATAGACCTAAGTACCCCCCACCTCCCCCAAAAAACAATTTGTACAGGCTAAACTACAGAATACTATTACAAGAAACCAAGAGTGACTACAAATAAGACTATCCCAAGTTCATGGATCAGAAGGCTTTATTAAAGATGTCAGTCCTGCCCAAAGCACTAAATAAGTTTAATACCAACCCAATATAAAAACCAACATCTTTAAAGAATTGGAAAAACTGACTATCAACTTCATATGGAGAGGGAAGAAGTTCAGAATTAACAGAGAACTCCACAAAGAAGGACACAGTTGAAGGGCTGGCTCTACCTGACTTTAGCGCCTATTATACAACCACAATGGTCAAAACAGTGTGGTACTTAAATAATGACAAATATTCAGATCAATGAAAAATAACAGGAAACTGAGAAATGAAATCATCAGCATACAGAAAACTGTTCTTTGATAAAACCCTTCCAAGTATTAAATGGGGAGCAGATGGCCTTGTCAACAAGTGGTACTGGAAAATGAATAGTTACTGTAGAAAAATTAAGCAAGACTGTAACCTCAGTTCATGCACAAGAATAAACTCAAAAGTGGATCACATATATCAAGGAAAAACCCCAAACTATTAGGGTCATTAATGAGTTAATTGGGACCAACCTGAGAACTTTGGTGCAGTATCAGGTATTAACTGTGTTGAGGGGAAGAAAAACTCAAGAAAAGAAAACAACTTCAGTTTTAAACTCAAGAAAAGACAATATATTTTTTTACCCCTGATCATAGAATTCTGCTGACTCTATTTTAAGGCAATGGAATTTGGAAGTTTTGATGATAAGGTCTTATGTTCTTGGACTCCAAAGGAATCAAGGGAAGAGGGTCTACAAATGAGATGGTAAGGTTAGGAAGATACAAGAGGTCCTGGCAACAGATTTATTAGCAGCTCACTGGTTTCAGGCACTCTGCTCTAGAACATTGAGGTAGGAAAAGTGGGGAAAGGAATCCTTCATAAGAGCAATGAACAAGATAAATTGGGGTAAAGTGGGAGCAACTGCAGGGAAAATCTATTCTTAGAATCTGTTTTTCAGGGATCTTCAAATCTGAGTGTCACAGGAAATCAGAAAACAAGAATCTTATCTTAAGCATTTATCATCTGTCTCTGAATCAGATAGGTTTGACTCAGTTTGGAATGAATGAGTTAGTGGGTAAGTTAGTCTGGGTTGACTGGACAAACAAATCAGAGACACTCATGTATGTGTAAGAGAGAATTCTATATCAAAGGGCAATTGTATATTGAGAAAACATCGCAGCCCAGTCCAGACCAAGTCCCTATAGCTGATATTAGCTCCTATGTTCAATACTAGTTCATACATTCTTCTTCAGACTCAGGTTGCCACACACAATGATGTCAAATGCAGGAAGTTCACAGGCCTGTGAAGTGGGTGGAAAGTCTTGTGGATGCCACGGCAGTGGGTGCATCTCCAGGGCTCTAGCAGCCATCAGTGTGACTTCATGTGGTTTGTCAACAGGAAAGTGAAGCAGCGAGAGAATGTGTGACTCATTTCTTCTGATGGCAGAATTCAGAGTTGTTTCCAGAATCCTTCTGAGAAGGCCACACCCACAAGGCAGTGTCAATCAGGCTGGGAGCTGATTGTCAGGTTAGACTCAGAACTATCACTATGGTTGATCATGACAATTACTGAGGGGACCTGCTCGTGCAGTGGTTAAGCACAAGGTCATTAATCAAAAATTCAGTCGTTGGGATCAGCATCAGTATTGGGACAAGCTGATTCTCACCGGTTGGCAGAACTGATACCTAGATTTTTGTTGAGTTCGGCGAAGCAGTTGTTAAAATGTCACATGGAATCTGGGTTCTTCTTAAGATGGACAGCTGTAAATCTCAAGTTGAATTACAATCTTTACACTTTTAAATGTGTGTCCCTCTTTTATAAAGTCCCATTTAAGTATTAATGGTATGAATAATATGAGCACTCGTGTCAAAGTGATTACACATTGAGCTGCGATAAGATCAGCAGTTGGAAACCAGTGGCCATTCCACAGGAGAAAAATGGGGTTTTCTCTTCCTGTTAAGAGCGCCAATCTCAAGGGGAACTATGAGGAGCTGATAACAAGGGCCTAAGTAGAAGGAGGATGTGTCGAGAATGATGAAGGCAACAAATGTACAAATGTGGTCTGCATACAGTAGATATAAGTATTGATCATGACCAGAGTTGTGTGAGCTCCCAACAAAATGAATTTTTTTAAAGAAAAAAAAAGTTACAATCTCGACTTGATGGCCATGAGTGTGGTTTTAGCTCGGTGTGATGTCATAACCTACCTTTTGGTATATCTTTTTGCTATCTACTTAACGTGGCCATTATGGCAGTGATGCAGTTGTTAAATTACTTGCATCCAACCACTGGTTGGCATCCACTAGCTGCTTGATAGGAGAAAGAATTGACAGTCTGTTTCCATACACACTTACAGTCTTAGATGTACACGCTGCTGCATAGCATGGCTATGAGTCAAAGTGGACTCTGTGACAATGGGTTTGTCTTTTGGGTGTGGTAAGGAGATTATGTTAAAAGTAGCTTTTAAAAGTAGGAGTTTACTATAAGTAGCTTAATTTATATACTTTAATTCAACTCCTGGATTGGATGGCTTCTTTTGACTTTTAAAAATAGACCTTTAAAAAACTATCTCCGGTGCATTCTATTTGCAGAATCTCGCCATCAAACCTATGCTTCTTTGAGATAATCATTTTTCTAAAATGACTAATTATAATTTTTCAGTAAAGGGGGTGAATTTCTGAGAGGAGTATAAAAAGTAACCATAACTTTTGCATGTTATCAAGATTAACAATTACTTTCATATTCTTGGAAAAGCAATGAAGGTATTTAATTTAATAATGTCATATTGAAGATCCATATATAATATTTAAGGAAAAAGTCAAGGTAAGGGTATTGCTTGGTAGTAAATTAGACTTATTATTAAAACAGGATTTGGGCTGTATTTTGTTGCACAGAAGTAAATAAATAATCACCTGATCCTTTATTCTGTATTTCCAGCATCCTTCTTAATATCTTCCACAAAAACCACTAGAGGGCATGACATTCTAACACATCATAGCAGATCTAATTTTCTCCAACAGAGGGCAGTGATACATACATCAGGCAAACAAGAAAGTATAATATATTACACTTCATATAGTCACATCTGCTACATCCTTTGGGGTTTAAATTAGGAAGGGGAAGAGAGAGAGAAAGATAGGATCTAATTCTTCCAATAAACGATTCAACCGCCAACTCCTCTGAATTGTTAACCAAATGAGTTTAATAAACAATTTACTCTTTTTTAGATTTAAATTATTTAACTTTGAAGTAAAAAAAAAAAAAGACAGAAGATAAATCTTAACAAAGGGCAGGAGACAACATGTGGAAATCATTTCCAACAAAGAGACCAAGTGTGTTACCTTTATTTTTATGTGCAAAGAGTATCAGATTACCTTTAAAGGGTAAGTAATGAATCTACAAGATGAGTAATTCATCATTGTCATGAATTGTGTTCCCCAAAATATAATTTAGCTGGGTCATGACTCACAGTGATTTGGTAGTTATGACTTGATATAAAAATCTCATAAAGTGAACCAATGTGATTGTAGAGGATTATTAAGATGGGATCAAATACCCCTTCATCAGGTCAAAGTCTGAACCCATATAAGGGAAATTTTCCTGGGGAGTAACCTATTCTACCTTTTACCTACTTAAAAATAATGGAAAGATAAGGAAGGAGAGAAGAAGCAGTCTTACTATCAACAAGAAAGAAAAGCCAGGAACAGAGTACACCCTTTGGAATCAGGGTCTTTGTGCAGAGAACCTCTTAGATCCAGGGGAACAGTTAGGCTAAGACACATGAAAATCCCCAAGATATGTTAAAAGAGACAGGGACATTCTCCAGAATAGACAGAAGAAATCTTGCCCTGGAGATGCTATTCTTAACTAAGACTTCTAACTTTCAAAACTATGAAAGAATAAATTGCTGATTGTTAAAGCCATCAATCTATGATATATAGTCTTTGTTATAAAAATACTCAATAACTCATACAATTATTAAATTAAAACAAAGGATGCCTATAGGTGGAGCAATATATATTGAAAGTCATGTTCATTTTTTTATAGGGCTTTTAATTTTGTCAGGTCACAGCAATGCTTTGCTTTGTCTGATTAGACCTACTGAATCAGCATGTCCAGACAAAGCTCATTCACATACACACACACACACACACACACACCTAGCTATTACTTTGTTGTATTCTGGTGGCCTGCACGTTGCCCTGATGCTATGGACACTCTGCACTGGCATTTCAACAACCATCACAGTCACCCATGGTGGACAAGTCTCAGCTAAACTTCCAGAGTAAGGCAGGTTGAAAAGATAGGTGTAGGAAGGCACTTCTGAAAATTGGCTATTGGGAACCTTAACGCTAATAAAAGAACATTGTGTGATTAATGATGAAAGAGGCACCCCTTGAGTTGGGATACACTTACAATACAAGTGCGGGAGAGCTGCCTCTTCATAGTAACGTCACATCACAACGATTGGGTACCGTCATTTGTCACTGTAGCACAGATCAAAGGAAGATGTGACAGTGATAAGAGCCCATTAGTAATGGGAATGTATACGGATGAAGGACACATCAAAGGAAATTGTTAGTCATCAAAACTGAAATGAAATTATTGAAGATAGATATCCTAAGTATTTGTAAACTAAAATAGACCTGTGGGTTTCTATTTGAAAGGCTGTGTGGCAGGATTGCATCCTTTCACCTAATTTATTCAATTTATAAATAATAAGAGAAACAGAATTATATAAAGACTATGCCACCCATTTATAGAAGTTTAGATACAGGTATGTATATATGTAAAAATATATATCAATAGAAAAACAGATTCATGTGTGGCAGTCATGTGCTTATGTTAATTTTATGATTGAATTGTAGGGGTGGAGTCTAGTCTGTTAATCTGGAGATAGCCATTGAGTAGCCAATGAGGCTTCTATGTGGGCATGGCTTTCTCCTGAGACTTCTGGGAATCTCATGATATTTCCCTCGTGAAGATGAGAAATTATCTTCCCCAATTGTTGAGAGTTAGTCTCAGAGACAATTTACGGACAAGACAAGATGGCAGCATCTGAAGAACCGGGGGAGAAGCCTCACAGCTTTGCCCTAATGGAGCCAGACCTCTGCAGCTAGGGCAGCCACATGGAGATCTCTGCCAGCAATGAGTTGCTTCTGCCGCCATGGGATGATGTTGATGGACCTTGAGACCTGGAAGTGAGGAGCCATGGGGAGACCCCTGACCTGTGACTTCATGAGTTGGAAGGAGACTTTATATACTGATTTCAGACATATGGGTTAATATCAGACTTATGACTTTGAACTGGACTGGGCTAGGATGTTTACTCAATATCCCGTTTGTATATAAACTTTTTCCCTATATCCATATGCGTGTCTATGAAATTTGTTCTTCTAATCTACCTGGACTAACACACTATGTACATATATTTATATGTTAAGTATTAAGGTAGCAGCAGACATTGGGCCTCTACTCAAGTACTCCCTCAATGAAAGAACACTTTGTTCTAATAACCTGGCACTCTGTGAGGCTCACCTTCCCAACACGATTGCTGAAGACAAAAATGGGTGCATAAGAAAATATGGTGAAGAAAAGAGTGCTTAGTTATCAATAGATATAGCACCTGCTGTTTGAAGATGGACAAATGACCATCTAGCTGAGAAGCAACAAAGCCCACATGGAAGAAGCACACCAGCTTATTTGGTCATGAGGTATCAATAGGATCAGGGATCAGGCATCAAAGAAAGACCCAGAACAAAAAATCATATCAATATGAATGATGGGGAGTGTGAGTGGAGGCCCCAAACCCATCTGTAGACAATTGAACATCTCCCTCCAGAATGATCACAAGGAAGGGACGAGCCAGTCAGGGTGCAGCATCGCATCGACAAAACATTCCTCTAGTCCATTGATGCTCACCCTAGCCCCACACCCATTACCATGACCTAAATTCTTCCTTATAAATTTGGCTAGACCAGAGTATATACACAGGCACAGATAAGAGCTAGAAACACAGGGAATGCAGGACAGATAACCCCCTCAGGACCAGTAAAGAGAATGGTGATACCAGGAGGGTAAGGGAAGGTGAGGGGAGAATGGGGTAGCCAATCATAGTAATCAGATGGATAACAGAGACGTGGATGAAAGGAGAGAACAGTCTGTGAAACATGAAAAAACTGCATAAACTATCAAGGGTTCATGAGGAAGAGATGGTTGAGGAGGGGGGAAATGAGGAGCTGATACCAAAGGCTCAAGTAGAAAACAAATGTCTTGAAAATGATGATGGCAACATTTGTACAAATCTGCTTGACACAATGTATGTATATATTGTGATAAGAGCTGTATAAGTCCCCAATAAAATTCTTTTTTAAAAGTGAATATGTCACCATGACTGAAGACTTTTTATTAACCTGTGATTTACACATGATAAAATCTTGCATGCCCAAAATACAGATAACTAAAAATACATATGACAGCCTTCAGAGTGATCACACCTGAAGGTGAAGAAAATAAACACCCTCACAACTGAGCCAGTAAAATCATGATAAAGAAGATTGAAGTTGTCAGTTACTTCTTTCCTCTCTGATAAATAATCAATGACCATGAAAGCTTTCAGCTTATGAGTCAAGTGAGGTATTGATCAAATATACAGTAAAAAAAATCTTCTTTCAGCTTTTAAAACACCAAAATATCTCAGTGGTGACTAATAAGGCATACCTGATGAAAGCCATGCTATTTTGAATGGCCTCACAGTCATGTGAAAGCTGACCAATAAAAAAGGAAAACAGAAGAAGGGTCAATACTTTCAAATTGTGATATTTTGGAATAGTATTGTACGGTACTATAATATACTGTAACTTAACAGAAGGGCCAACAAATTAGTGTAGAAGAAGAAATAGCTAAGGATGAACCTCTGAAATGAAGATGATGTGATTTTGGCTATCTTAATTTAGACATGTCACCAGAAAAGACCGGTATCTCCAAAAGGACAATAGAGCAGAGGGACAGTAAAGGCAAGAGAAGTTCTTAATGGGAAGGATTCAGACAATCTTCCAACAATAGACTCAAACATACTAAAGGTAAGGATGATAGTGAAGAGACATGCAGATGGTTCCTCTTCAGTTCCTACTGTTGCTGTACCAGAAGTACCACATGTGAGTGGCTTTAAGGAACAAAATAGATTGTTTCACAGCTTTGGAAGTTACAAGTTCAAATTTGAGGCTGGGGGGAAAGGCTAGGTTATTGGGGAAAGCTCTCCATCTGTCCTTTCTGAGGAGAGATCCTTTTCTCAACTTTTATAGCCCCTGCATTCCTTGGTTCCTTGGAGATCCTTACCTGTGCTCTGTCTTACTCTGTTTCTGATTGCTTCTCTCTGTGCTTAACCTGTTCTTTTTATAACTCAAAAGGGATTTATCTTACAACATGCCCTACACTGAAATGGTCCCTTATCAGTAACAAATGGTACTACATCCACAGGTATAGAGGTTAGGATTGCAATACATATTTTGGAAGACACAATTCAATTCATAAAATTTCATTCTATTGCACATAAGGGTACTGTGAGTTGGAGCTGACTTGATAGCAATTGTGTTAGGCTGAGTTCTCTAGAGAAGCAAATCATTGATGCTTATAAGCGTATGTCTACCAAAAGAGATTGAGATCAAGAAATGGCTCACAGAATTGAAGAAGTGGGGAAGTTCAGTCTGGTTCAAGTCCATGAGTCAGATGTAACCTAGAGACTCCTCCTGACTCTTGTGAGTGTGACAGCTGATGAACACCTGGAAGATGAAGCAGGAGACCGCAGACTGGTGGATGCAGAGCTGAAGGAATGCAAGATTGGTCCAATGAATCCCAGGTCTGCTGTCTGCTGATGGCTCCTAGTCTTGGAAAGCAATGTAACAGGAGGTCAGCAGGATACAGCTCCAGCACAAAGAGCTTGTTTCCACAGAGTGTCAATCTATATTGAGTAGGCTACACCCCAAAGGAAACCTGCTCTTAATTGTATCGTGGCTGTGATCAGATGAAGAAGGTGGTAACCCACCCTATTCTTCTCTCCACTGCTTCAGAGAAAAACCTCATCATGGATTTGACAACCGTTCTGTATCCTAACATGGGAGAATCTTGATGCACCCAAGTTGACATAAAACCTTGCAATCACAAAACCTAATGGCCACAAAACAACAACACTTACATATACATACATACATACATACATACATACATACGTGTGTATATATATATATATATAGCACTTCATGACAGAATATACATGTGTATACTCTAGATTTCTCAGATGGGAAATATTTTCCTTCTTGGCTTCACAGAAGAAAGTATTCAAACCAAAGACTGGTTTGGGATCCAAGTGTTTATAAAAAGTTTCGGGTTTTACAGTAACTGAATACAGGTAAACCTGTGGGATTGCATACCCATACATAGTAGCCTGAGCCCAGAGACACCACAATATAGCCAAATGGGCACAGGCCCAAAGCTGAAGGGAGAAACAGAAGGGGTGATGGTGTCTCCTGGCCAAGGTATTTGAGGTCTCTGGCTGGGTGGCTTGGGGTTTGGTGTCCATTGACCCCTTTGGCTGAATTAAGCCCATATAGGCCTAGTTTGAGCAGCCCAGTTAGTCTTTATGGCTGGCCAAGGGATCACCAGATTCTCTTCCTACCTCCTGTAGGGGGCCTTCAGACAGGAACAGGGACAACCCTCTGCCCTTGTTTCTTGCTACCTAACATATGTAGACCAAGAAATGGCTCACACAGTTGTAGAAGTATGTACCCTGGTCTGGTCCAAAACCATAAGTCAGAGGTAAACTGAAGGCTTCTCCTATGAGCAATGGCTAATAAACAGGAAATTGGAAGATGAAGCAAGAAGGGTGGTGGATACAGAAGTGATGCACTTGAGGACACATGTACATGTAGACCACTAGGTAGATGGATAAGGACATGAATATGTGTGGGCATATTTGTGTGATTCCAGGCAACTTGGTGATTCTGCATAATTGTAAAAGTTGAGTTAATTGATGACTATTATGTCACGCTCTCTCAACTTAAAATTCTATGACTTTATAATTGTTTGTACTTCATCTGAAGGATACTTTTCTATCCCTAACAATAAAAATGGCAATACAAATGTCATCAAAAGAAATAATAGTAGGACTGAAAATAACTTAATTTGGAAACATTGTTTCCAATGAGGCCTCTGTGGGCATGGCTTTCTCTTGAGACTTCTGGGAAATCTCCCGATATTTCCCTCGTGAAGATGAGAAGCTATCTTTCCCAGTTGTTGGGAGTTAGTCTCGGAGACGATTAATCATGGACAACACAAGCCGGCAGAATTTGAGAAGCTGGAAGAGCCAGTGGAGAGACCACATGGCTTTGCCCTGATGGAGCAGACCTCTGAAGCTGGAGCAGCCAGATGGAGACCTCTGCCAGTGATGAGTTGCTTCTGCTGATGATGGACCCTGAGCCCTGGAGGTGAGGTGCCCTGCCAGCACCGGGATTCTGCACCCACTGACCTGTGACTTCATGAGTCGGAAGAAGACTTTATAGACTGATTTCGGACATATGGGTTAATATCGGTCTTATGACTTTGAACTGGACTGGACTGGAATGCTTTCTCCATGTCCCATTCCTTTTGTATTGATATGAGTGTCCTTGAATTTGTTCCTCTAGTCTACCCGGACTAACACAACATGGATTTATCTGCAACTGATGATGATGCATGTAATGCAAAACCAGGGTGCATTTTGTCTTATTATATCGATACCATGAGGAAGGGTCAGATTTTTGCTGCTAATGACAACAATCCCCACCAAATACTGATCAGAAATCCTTACTATCTCTTCTCTGACTCTGGAGATAGTGAAGGTGGCATTTCTGTCATGTGAACTATGATATCATCAAGACAATTGAAAGTCTACTCTAATAGAGAATAAGTGAAAACACAATGAACCCCAAAGCAATGTGTGAAATTAAAAAAAAAAGTCTTCTGGAAAGGATTGGTACATTTGTTTTTTGTGTAAAAGCTAGTCCTCTATTTTCACTCCAAGCCAGAGGAGTCACAGAAATTCAACTGCAACTTACATACACCAATGGAAAAATTTTTTTATAAGTCATCTATCAATTTAAGTCCAGTGACAAAAGATAGAAAGTGACTTTCTATCTTTCACTTCATATCATTGGTATGCAGTTTGGTCACAAGAACATGTCAATCTTTGTGCTATACAGTGCTATGGAAAAACTACACATTCTTGCTGGATGGTAATTGATTGGAAAAAAGCTTCCTCACGACAAATGAATGAATAGTAACCTTAGAATCAAAGATAATAGTGAAGGACAATCAAAATCAATGACAGTCTGTACTAATCTATTGTTTTGATCACCATACTTAGTGTATTAGTCCGGGTAGACTAGAGGATCAAATTTCATAGACACGCATATGGATATAAGGAAAGGCTTTATATACAAAAGGAATGGAACACTGAGTAAGCATCCCACCCCAGTCCAGTTCAAAGTCATAAGTCCAATATTAATCCATATGCCCGAAATCAGTCTATAAAGTTTCCTTCCGACTGACGAAGTCACAGGTCAATGGATGCAGAATCCCAGCGCTGGCAGGGCACTCCCCAGGGCTCCTCGCTTCCAGTGCTCAGGGTCCATCAACAGCATGCTGCTCCAGCTTCAAAGGTCTGGCTCCATCAGGGCAAAGCCATGTGGCCTCTCCTCCTGCTCCTCCAGCTTCTTGGACCCTGTCATCTTGACTGTGATTCATCATCTCTCAGATTAGCTCCCAACAACTGAGGAAGATAGCTTCTCATCTTGACCAGGGAAATATCGCGCGATTTCCCAGGAGTCTCAGGAGAAAGCCATGCCCACATAGAGGCCTCATTGGCTATTCCATGGCTATTTCCAGATTAACAGGCTAGACTCTACCCCTACATTTCAATCATAAAATTAACATAAGCACATGACTGCCACACTTAGAAAAATGAAAATTCATGATTTTAGCTATTACATATCACACAGCACTTCTTGTTTCTATGAAAGAACAAAGCAGAGAAATTCAAAAATCACACATTATATAAATTATTATCCTTATCATATTTTTCTAATTATCATTCTCTCTTATCTCTCTCTTTTTTTCTCTCTTTTTCTCTCTCCTGGTGGCTTTAATTTCAGTCTCACATCTAAAATTCTTATTTTGATTTCATGATGATTATTTTATAATGATGTAATAGCAGCTAAACTATAATTCTATAATTTTATAAGAGCTAAAATGAAATAAAATTATTTTAATTTTATTTTATTTAAAAGGCTAGTTTGGTTTTATTTAAAAAGCACTATTTTATAATGAAGTCTAGTACTTTTCATATAAATGTCTATCTATTATTTTGGGCAGAAAAAAAGATGATGTTGTGACATTTATTTTTTGAAAGTAATCTTCAAAAGAAGTAACCAGCTCTAGTAAATGAAGTACCAGTATCAGTATTAATTCTAGAATTTCACTTGTAGCTCAATGGCTGTAGGATATGACGTGATATAGTATCATAGATGAGCAGAACAAAATTTAATTGTGGTGTACGGTGATTAGGATCTGTGTCAATTTTGCTCAGCAATGATTTTCAGTATTCTCAGTAGTAATTACCATGGAGGGATGATAATATTCCCATGATGTAACCTAAAGCAGTATCATTAACTCCATGATAAGATTTGCTATGAATGGGCAAGGAGTTATAAGATCTAGGTCGAGTGCAATCGAGAGATGTTTCCTTGAGGGTATGGCCTACTTCTAAATAAGTAGATGCTGTGGAACAAAACTTTACCTCTTGCTAATCTGGATCCTGCATCTGGCTGTTAAATCTAGAGTTCTCTGACCTCGAGTCAATGGCCCGCCAAAATATCAGCCAATCCTGGGAACCATCAGAGCTGAATCTGCGTTTGCATCTGACCTGCAGAGCTTGGATTAATCTCTCCCTGCATTTACCATCCATGGTCTTTTTGTTTGTCTTCCTGCTTCTAGATTCCTCTTGTCTCCTGGTTCAGCAGCTCTGGCAACTTTGAGTCAATAAAATCTTCCCCACTTTATATGTGACTCACAAACTTAAATCTACCTGGACTTGTCCACTTATACAACTGTGTGAGCCATGATCTTGGTAAATTTCTTTCTTTATATATTTGTAAGCATCACTAGCTTTGTTTCTCTACAGAACCCAAGATATCATAGAGCAAATGAAACTATATCACATGATATCCTGCAGCCATTGAGATACAACTGGAATTTTAGAATTGATTTCATAATAAGATTTTAAGAATGTGTATGAGCACACTCAAAAACTAAGGAGTTTGGCATGATAGAAAGTGACTCACTTATATTTAAATCAAATCGCCATAATTTAAACTAAATGTAATTTTTCTCATGTCTGTTTTCCTAAAACTAAAGTCTTGTACCATGTAACTTCATTTAAAGCTTTAATGACACTCAGCAAACAATGGATAATCAAAGACATTGTCTATGAAGAAATGTCTTCTTACAAATGTTTACCAGAATGGTCTTATCACAATATATGTTCAGCATATCCCAGAAAGTTGCCAATTACTAAACTAATTCCAGAAAGTCTTTTAAAAGAGATTAAAGGTACAAAAATGTGAATATCCATTGTTTTGTAACGACATGTAATCATAACCTCCTATGACCATGCTCCTGTGCTCTTTCCTCATTGTTTTTATAGAAAAACTCACCACTCCCTCAATATATTGAATCACTTTGGGATTGTGCAATGTAATTGCTGTCCAGCCCAAGCCACTTCCACTCACCAATAAAACACTTTGCTTTCACTTTTAACAGAGTGGAAATTCTGTTCAGTGCTATGACATCACTATAGAGGAAACATGAGAGACATTCATATGATATCACCTTGACTCCTTTGTGTGGTCTAGTCAACAAAACAGTCATTGTTTAACTGGGTTTCAGAAAACTCATTCTTGCACAAAATTAATTCAATATTCAAAATTATATCTCATAGATTGGATCATATCCTATATATAAGAACCTGATCACATTATTTTCAATATAAACATATGCCTTCAATATGAGGAATCTAATTAAATCAAGTATATATGTGGTAATAATTTCTTTTAGTAGAATTAGTACAAGGTTAATACCCAAGAGTTGAAGATTAAAGAAGTCCTATATGTCCAACTCTTCCAAATGCAAACAGTCTGCTCCATTTTGAACCCATTCATTCCTTGAGTATCTTCCTTTAGATCTGCAATTCATTGCAACATCCCACAGACACAAACTTGAAGGGAATATCTCACACGGTGGTGGGTGCTGGTCAGTTTCAAATATGAGGGTCAGGCAGAGCCCAGCCAAATGCAGGATCCAAAGTCAAATGCCAAAAATGTCCAAAAATCACAGCAGGTCTTCTTGCTTCTACCAAAGCTCAGTCCAGAAATAGAGATATGGCTTTCCAAACGATTATGGGTATAAAAGTGGTAATGTTAACAGCATCCATATGCTATCCAAGGAAAACACAAAGAGCCTAGTTATACATTTGCCTGTGATCTACAAGATCAGCAAGACCAGTTCTTTCTTCGGAGAAAGACTGAGCTTTCTACTTGAATGTAATACAAAATGATAAGAGCAGTGTACTACTATATATGTGGAGAAACCCTTTTCTGACAATGTAGGCAGTATTGAATGGATGTCAGAGCATCACAGAAACCCCCAATGCACCTGTTTGCTATCTAAAATGCTATTTTAATATGTAAATGTCTTATGGATTAATGAAAAGGTGCTACTTACATCATTTTCATGTTCTAAATACAAGGATACAGATAAATAGTGGTACCTTGAGAAAAAGCACAGATATCCTGATACCTCATCTTTTCTATCCTCCCTTCAAGTTTATGGAGTAGAACAATGTTATATTAAAAACAAATCCAAAAAGGGTCTCCAGGTAATTTTGATCATTGATTGGCCTGTGTGGCACACTGACCTCTTCTGATGGGGTGAGGGAAGGTGATTCAAAATCCTTACCAGCACAAGGCCTATTGCCATGCAGCTGTGGTCAGACAAGCCTCAATTCTTCCTCTTTCTTTATTCTGTTCTGACACCAGCTGTTCCTTCGAAGACACTACTTTTCTGGGTTTGGTAATCCCCTGCAGCGACTCCATAGAAGTCATGAAGAATCTTCTCCATTAAGAGGTTTTCTGGGTAAATGGATAGGTGACCAGGAGTCAGGATCAGTGAGCAGTGTGAGTGCAGTCACAGGTCCACAGCAACACTTCTTCTCAACCAGTCACCTCAGACGCGTGTCCGTGGACTTGACTCTTCTGTGACAACTCAAGGTCTTGCCTCAGCCCTGACTCCTTTGTTCTGTCACACCCTTGACATCGCTGTTAGTGTCAGTTTTCCACCATTTCAGGCAGAGATCTCACAGGTGATCTACTGGTCACCCTTTGTCCCTGGTGATCCATGGGGTTCTCTCTTCCTGGTTCTTAGGTAGTGCCTCTTATATAACCAAATCGAACTCACTGCCATTGAGTTGAATCCGATTCCCAGGAGGCCTGTAGACCGTGAAGAGTGGAACTTTAGAAGGGGTTTTCCAGACTATAACTCTCGACTGGCATAGCAAGCCATATCTTTCCCCGTGAAGTTTCAAATTGTTGCTCTTGTAGTTAGCAGCCCAATACAAAATCCATAGTGGCACCATGTCATTTTATATGGTGATGTGGGTTTTGTCTTTTAGCAGATCTTACCCTCAAGGAGACAGAGAGTAGTGACGTGGTTCACACCTTCTTGTGAGATGTGAATGCAGAGCATACATTCTATCTTAATCCTGTACATCAACATAACACAGAAGTCCCTCCAAAAGAAGCACAGGGACCAGATTTTACAATATACATCAAAAGTGACTATATCTCAGTTGACTTCTATATTTTGTCCCGGTATCTCTCTCTCAGTGGGTGGACAGGGTTTCCCGTCTGCGCAAAGAGAAATGTGAGAGAGAAGAGGTTGAAGCTGCAGAGCAGTCTAAAAAGAAAATTGGGAATCCTAAAGAAAAGCCAGAAAGGGGGGCATTAGCGTCATTAATGTGGCATCCACTAAACTGAGTGGGCACAAAAATGGCAGTGAGCCAAACCTGTGAGTGTCTGTCTCACTGAAAAAATGGGTGCCTTGCATGGCCTGTAAGAGGAAATGGTTTCAAGAAACAAACAGAAGGGGAGATAGAATATCATTTAAAACACTTGCAGACTCTTTTCTCGCAAACGAAAACCCAGAAATTCTGAGTGGATGCGTGCCAACAATGTTCAAGCTTTTCTTTGTATGATTAGATCACTTTCCTCTGATTTGGGCTGCAGCCACATGGGAACATGAGAAACATGCGCTGTCTGCCATTCCCAAGGCAAGGAACCAGTCCTCACGTTCAAGCAGAACAGTGGGCGAAGTCCAAGTTTAGCTCATCAACAAGTTACCAACCAAAGCATCTAGCAATTCTTGATTAAAGGTTCACATTCTTATAGCTCTTTGCCAGTGAAATATAGAATTTCATGATGTTTTGGAAAACTTTAGGGAATAAGAATCCTGCTACATGACTAGATAGTTTTAATATTTTAACCAACAAAACTAAAAATCAGTGAGGGAAATCTTACTATCAATATGTCAATGAAAGAGTTTACATGCATTTATTTAAAATGTTCTCCCTTTTACCTATAAAGAGACAAGTTAAAAAAAAAAAAGGAGGGGGGAACAGGAACTTATACCAAGGGCTCAGGTAGTACATATTTGGTAATGAAATGAAGATGGCAACATGTCTAGAAATATGCTTGATATAAATGATGTATTGAATATTATAAGAGCTGTAAGAGCCCCAATAAAATCGTTGGGGCAAAAACCGAACAAAACTTTCCTGCTAATGAGGCCATTTTGACTTGTAGTGATCCTGTAAGACAGGGGAGAGCTGCACCTGTGAGATTCTGAGACTATGACTCTTTAGAGGAATAGGAAGCCCCTTAGTAAGAAACAAAGAGAGCATACAAGCCAATTTTGAAAAATACACCATTTGACTCAGTGAGATTGAATGACCTTGGCTCATGGGAGGGGGGTGCAGGGCCAGTGTTGACTTCAAACTGCTGATTGTTTGCTATGTGAATTATATGTCATTAAACCGTTAAAAAAATTTAAAAAACTGCAATATTTCTTTAATACATAGTAGGATACTATGGTTATCCCAAGTTCTAACTCTTTTACATATGACAATGATGAATCAGAATAAGCCATCAATCCCTCTTCAAATTTGTTTTATTACCCAAGAAGTCTGAGCTATTCTGCTACCCAACCTCACACTTTATCCAATTTAATAAAACCAGTAGAATTCCATTAGATGGAGTGTCAGAATCCAGAATTTAAATCTGTATTTTGTTATTTAAAAACTAGTAAAAAACAACAACAACAATAGAGACACTGTTATACTCAATTAAGAGCCTCTCCAGTCACTTGAAAGTTCTGTATGATCAAGAACTGAAAGTTTTCTTTTAATTCCCAGCATTTGACACAGACCATGATGCTTATTAAAATCTAAAACCAGTCCTGGTCTAGTGCATTAATATTTACAAATTTCACTAGAATAAACATCTTACCTCTTATTTAATGCTTGCAAAGTCAAAAGCCAAAGCAAAGTCAAAATATTAAATATACCATCCTATCATTTAAAAGTTGCTTTTTAAAATATCTCACCTCACAGCAGAAATGAATCTTTGCAGCAAACCAATCGATTGTGTTTCAAAAAAGAGTGAAATGAACTAGAAGACTCATGTAGAAGACTCTGTCAGGTATACAGAGGAGAGAAAGGTAGTCATTATGAAGGAGGAAGTTCCAAGCACTCCACGGGAAGAAAAAGTAAGTAGCTGAACTTAGTTTTATCACAAAATAAACCTTATTCATTTATAAAGAATTTCCTAAGGGATTTTTTTAAATCACAATCAATGAAAAGATCTTTAAAGAAGCAAAAAGAAATGCATCACTTTAATTCAATCCAATAAAAGCTTTTCTTTATTTTCTGAGTAATAGATTCTCTTTTCCAGCCTTGCAAGGCCAGGTCTCTATAGTCAGCATAAAATGAAGTTGAGCAATTATTTGTTGAATTTTAATTTAAACAGTTGTAGATCAGAATAATTTAGGTCAATTCATGATCAAGGATTCATGTCAGCATGATAGCCTCCAGGATTTGGGTTAATGATCCTTTCCCTCATCGAGGGAGTGGGGGGAAAAAAACTTCACTAAGAGGCTGATTTCTCTTAACTGCTTAACTAGCAGCTATTCATCTCTCTGGGTCATTGTTTCATCTAATCACTATTGATATTATTTGCACAGTAGGCTTATTTTGATGAGCAATGAGACACAATATGCAAGTCAGTCAAGCCATTTGCTACAGAGGGGATTCCCAGACAGGCTAAGAACTCTGTTCCACGGGATTATCCTGGCTGTGACCTTTCTGAGCAGATTCCCAGGTTTTCCCTGCCATCTGTGTCCTGGTAGATCTGAACCACAAACCTCATGGCTGAGTGCTTGACTAATATGGACTAACTTATAGGAAAACCCCCATCGCCCCTACCAACAAATCAATTCCAACTCCTCGTGACCCGATAGCAGGACTCCAATGCTGTAAATATGTGAGGAATCAAATAGTCTCATCCCTTTTTCTGGATTTGATTCACTGACCTTGCAGTTAACTATCCAACACGTACCTGACTGTAGCACCAGGGAGCCTATGGAAGCATAAAGTGTTTTTTAGAAAAAGTCAATACATCGTGGGAACTCCTCTGCATGCCATTCCTATCATAATTCAAATAAGTTAAATTCACTTTTCTTTTGTCTGACATTATTATAGAGATGTCAAAAAGTTAGTTTAATATAAACTATACAATTAAATATATTTTAGTGGGCCAATATTCACTGCACATGTACTAATATAAAAGAAAGCATTGTTGGAAAATGTCTTTTTCAAATATTTTTCAGATTTTTAAATTTTTTAACTTTCAGATTTTTGTAGTTTATAAATATATGTACTCTATGTTTTCACGATTATGCTCATGTATTTTTCTCACTTGTGCAAAATGAGTGGTCATTGTTTTTCAATGAAAATAAAGTAAGTTTGCTTCCATTTTACTGATGGCTAAGGTTTTTTAGCTCAGTCTGCTTGTTCACAGGTAAAGATGTTGTTAGACACTCAGTGTACTCTGTGTACTCAGAAATCCACAATGCTCACCTTTGTCATTATCATTATTGATACTAAGAATTTACACAATGAGTCATGTAATTATTGGCAGTTATATTAAGACTTGTTTTGAAGATTTAAAATTGTTGTAAAAGTTAATCTAAATAGACCTTGAGTGGATGAATCAAATGTTTTCAAAGGCTCCCAAATTTTGCAACACATTAAATATTCCACACAAGATTGTGAAATAAATGAAAGATAATAACTTTCTCAAAAACACCACCAAATACTAGAAAACATTTTATTGATTGAAGGAGAGACAACCTTTTGATATTATTGTTGCTGCTTTTTGTACTTGCCTTATGGAGGTAGCTATTTAAATGTGCTTTATATCAAATAATTATATCTAGCAACAGTATAGAATATATGAAAGTAAATATGACAGTGTCCAAGTCAATAAACTCACTGCCATCAAGTCAATCCCATGTCATGGCAATGGTACTGAACAGAGGAGAACTGCCCCCATGGGTTGTTAAGACTGTAAATCTCTTCGGGAATAGAATGCCTCCCTGTTCTTCCACAGAGCAGCTCGTGGCTTTGAACAGCTAGTCTTGTGGCTTGGAGTCCACATGGTAACTGATATGCCAACAAGACTCCTTCATATTAGCAAGAGAAAACGAAGACATCTTTTGATAACTGACATAGAGAAACATTTTGATCAGCTAAATTCTTTTCAGAATTTTAATATTCTGTTCTTTTTCTCAATGATTTTATTGGGGGCTCTTACAGCTCTTATAACATTCAATATATCATTCATATCAAGCAGATTTGTACACATATTGCCATCTTCATTTCCAAATGGCTTCATTTCTACTTGAGCTCTTGGTATAAGCTCCTCTTTCCCCCTCCTTTTTTTATTTTTTATAAATCATTTTATTGGGAGCTCATACAACTCCCATCATGATCCATACATACATCAATTGTATATAGCACACATTTACACACTTGTCACCATCATCATTCTCAAAATATCCTCCCTGCACTTAGGCCTACAGTACCAGCTTCCCATATTTCCCTTCCCTCCTCCCACCCACTCCCCCATGAACCCTTAATAATTTGCATATTATTACTTTTTCATATTGTACACTGTCCAATGTATCCCTTCCCTCACTTTCCTGTTGTCCATACCCCAGAGAGGAGGTTATATGTAGATCCTGGCAATTGGTTCCCCCTTTCTATTCTACCATCAGTCTCCCTCCCAGTATCAACACTCCCACCACTAGTCCTGAGGGATCATCTATCCTAAATTTCCCATATCTCTGACTCCAGTATATATCCCCTGGTCTAGCTGGATTTGTCTGGTAGAATTGGGATTATGATAGTGGGTGGGAGGAAGCATTTGAGAACTAGAGGAAAGTTGCGTGTTTCATTGCTACTACACTGTACCTTAATTGTCTCATCTCCTTCCTGCAACCCCTCTATAAGAGGATTCCACTTCATCTATTGATGGGCTTTGTGTCCCCAGTCTGTACTCCCTTTCATTTATAATGATATAATTTTTAGTTCTTGATGTCTACACCAGATTCCTTAGAAACCTCGTAGTTACACAGGCTGGTCTTCTTTCTTGTGGATTTTGTTGCTTCTGAGTTGGATGGCCACTTGTTTATTCAAGCCTTTAAGACCCCAGATGCTATATATTTTCATAGCCAGGCACCATCTGCTTTCTTCACCACATTTGTTTATGCACACATTTGTTATCAGCGATCATATCAGGAAAGTGAACACACAATGTTATGATTTCTGGTTCTTGAAACTTGATAACTGATTCCTTTAACACCTCATGGTCCCACAAGCTGGTGTGCTTCTTCCATGTGGACTTTGTTGCTTCTGAGCTAGATGGCTGCTTGTTTACTTTCAAGCCTTTGAGACCCCAGGTGCTATATCTTTTAATAGTCGGGCACCATCAGCTTTCTTCACCACCTTTGCTTATGCATGCATTTGTCTTCAGTGATCTTGTTGGGAAGGTGAGTGTCATGGAATGCCAATTTAATAGAACAAAAAGTTCTTGCACTGAGGAAATACTGAGGGGTAAAAGGCATTTATAGAGGTTTAAATACAGGCATGTATACAGGTGCAAATATTCATATATGACGATGGGGAAATAGATTGAGCATATTTTTATAGGGTCAGTAGTAGAACAGCATATGGGCATTGGAACTCCACTCAAGGAATTTTAATATCTTTATCCATTTAGTTTTTAAACTCTGACAACAAATGTTTTCTACTCATTTTTTTGAAATGTTATATCTCATCTTCTATTTCACCTCACACTTTGGCATAACTAAATAAAATAATTTTCACTGTGCAAAATCATGTTGATTCTCCTGGAATCCAGATTTCTGGAGTCATGGAGTGAGTATGTGCTAACCATGTTATTTGCCCTGAGTTGTCCTTTTGTTCCTGGAAATCACTGCTTACCTAGAATCACCTTCTTCAAATGCTAACGGAGTGAGCAGACTATTGGCTGTAGGCATTTGTTTCCTTTGAAAGGTTGTCTGACTAGAGGCTGTCTTAGGATGTCTGGCAGGCCCTTGTCTGTTACTTGCATAACTTCCACAGGAAAAAAAAACCCAAACCCCAAAGCAAGGGCAAATGCTGTAGAGTTTATTTCTTAATATATGTTGGGTTTTTAATCTGCTGAGTGTTCGGCAAAACCCATTACAGCACAAGGTTCTTACCTTGTGCTTTTATGTTATCTCATGAGAAACTAACAACATATATTTTTATAGACTGCTTTTACTGAACTGTTTTTGGAATGCTTTCCCAACACGTTATAGTAAGTAACTGCCTGGTTTGAAATCATTGTTATTCCCAATAAATTCACACTTAATATAGTCTTAAATTCATATTTCATGTTTCTCCAAACATCTAGGTTTTTGACACTTCTGTAGATAAATTTCCTAATATTGACCTGAGAGCTGCATATCACTTCAAAATTATTTCCTAGATATCAAAGATTAAAAATTACCCACTACTAAGCTGAACTTTGCCTCTGAAAACCACTGCCAATGCTTCTACTGTACTTCTTAATTTGTTGCATCATTCCTGGGGGCTTTACTCCATTCACCAAGTGCACATGAGGAAGAGTGAGAATTAGGAAGAAGAGGAGAAAATGAAATGTGTGACTTATTGCTTCTATAAGCAAAATGCTTGAGACTGGAATACCCAGATAGCACCTGGGCACAGCTCCTTACATTTTAATCAAAGAGTTGATCAACAGACTGAGAATTTCAAATTCTCATGGGATCCTGATTTTCTGGAGGTATAGGGTCTGAGTGGCCCCCTGAAACTGTTGCTCTGAGATTATCTTTACACTTTAAACCAAAAACAACCCTGGGAGCCTTCTTGAAACTATGTACTAGTTTATTGCAACTAGGAAAGAATGTCTGCCTTGATGGTTATGCTCTTCCGGAGTATAGCTATAGTGTTGTTGTTAGTGCCATCTAGTCAGTTCCAACTCATAGCACCTCTGTGTAGAACAGAATGATGCTCTTCCCAGCCCCACTGTTAAACTGGAAGCTCCACTGGAACCTGTGCCCTTTGTTTGAAATACCACTGCCATAGTTTCCCGCATCAGAGGAATGTACAGTATGACAAACTCGAAAGACAAATGGTAGAAGATCGATCTGTGTAGGATCAATTTGAAGACAGTAACTTAAAAGAGGAGTAAAGAATTGTAAGGGTCAGGGACCTTATGCTAGTGATACATACACATTAGGAGAGTGAAAATGACCATTCAAAAATTGTAATCTATATCACTGCATTGTCCATTTAAAAACTGTTGAATTGTTGTATGTTTTTGTCTTCCATATGCTTCACAATGCTAAAATACCCCAATTAAACAACTGCTATGACTTCCTACTTCCTTCTGTTGAATCCAGCTCTGATGGGACAGTAGAATTACCCTGCTCCAATGTACCTGGTAATGGGTTTGAACTGCACATCTTTCAGTTAGCAGGACAGACCTTAACCTATTGAACCAATAGGATTCCTTAAAAATATTTTAAAGTATGTGCATTATTCTATATCACTCAATCTAGTAGTACAGCCTTCTAATTGCTTAAAATGGTTTTTAAATGATAAGGCTTTAGACAGAATAAACATCTTTTATTTTTTAAAAGGCTTGCTTTGCTCTGAAATTGCACAAAGAGTCCCGAATCCTTTCTGGTGTATTTTGCTGTTAGATGCCATTATCTCAGTTCCGACTCTTAATGGGCTCTATATGCAAAAGAAAGAAACACAGCCAGGTCGTGTGTCAGACTCACAATTGTTCCCTTTGAGCTCATTGTTTTAGCCACAATGTCAATTCATCTTGTCAAGTTTCCTCCCCCTATTAATTGCCCCTTCACTTTACTAAGCATGGTGCCCTATTCCTGGTATTACTCTCCCCTGAAAACATGTCCAAATAATATCTTTGTTCCTGAGAAGTGTTCTGGTAGTCCTTCTTCTCAGAGTGATGTGGTTTTGGGCTGTTCATGGTATTTTTAATGGTCTTCACCACCACCATAAATCAAATACATAGATCTTCTTGCATCTTCCTTATTCAATGTCCAACTTTTACATGTACATGAGATAATTGAGAATGGTGTGGCTTGGGTGAGGTGCACAATAGTCTTCAAAGCAGCACCCTTGCTTTTCAACACTTTAAAGATGTCGTGTGCAGAAAAGTTGCCTAATGCAATGTGTCATTTAATATCTTGATGACAACTTCCATGAGCAGTGATAAAATCCTTAACAGCATCAATATTTCTAGAAATATTATCTATTAGGCTAGTAGAGAAGAATCTGATTTTTTTGACATTGAATTGTCATCCAGACTGGAGGCTGCAGTACTTGATCCTCATTCAGCAAGTATTTCAAGTCCTCTTCATTTTCAACTAGCAAGGTTATGTCATCTGAATATCATGCAGGTTAATAAGTCTTCCTCTAATCCAGATGGCACATTCTTCTTCATATAAACCAGCTTCTCTGATTATTTTCTCAGCTTACACATTGAACAAGTCTGGTGAGAATATACAATCTTGGATCACACATATCTTTATATTAAACCATATGGTATTCTCTTGTTCTATTCCCACATCTCCCTTTTTGAACCATGAACCATTTTCAACTGAATATAATGAAGTGTTCTGGAATTCCCATTCTTCACAAGACTATCCATAGTTTGTTATAATCCACACAATCGAGCATCTTGGCATACTCAATGAAACACAAGTAAACATCCTTCTGGTATGTTCTCCTTTCCTCCAAGAGCCATTTAATATCAGCAACGATAACCTTTGTTTCACATTCTCTTCTGAATACAGCCTAAACCTGTGGCAGCTTCCTGCCTATCTAATGCTGCAAACTATTGTTGGGTGGTCTTCAGCAAAATTTTACTTAAATATCAGGTTGCTGTTGTATAATTTTTGTATTTTATAGGATCACCTTTCTTCAGAATGAGTACAAATATGATGTCTCCCAATAACTATCTTTCAAGTATCCTGGCATAGCTGATAGTGTGCTTCCCCAGCTTGTTGAAACATTTCAATTGGTGTGCTTTTGATTTCTGGAACCTTCTTTTGGGCTAACCTTGTTTTGCTTTCAGTGCAGCTTGCAGTTCTTCCTTCAGTTCCATGGGTTCGTGACTATATGCTACCTCTTGACATCCTTTACCCTTGATTAATTTTTTCTGGTACAGTGACTTTATGTATTCTTCACATATTCTTTTGATGATCCCTGAATTGTTCAATATTTTACCCATGGAAACTTTCAATGTTGCAACTTGAGACTTGATTCCTTTTCCCTTCATTCTTTTAGTTTGTGGCAATTAGATTTCATGTCAACTTGATACTTTGTGAATACACATGGGTAGAGTCCACCCTCTGAATCAGGTCACAGCCTTCCAGATAGTGTGGCCTTTTCATAAGACAGAAATTGGAAACATCTCTCTCTCTCTCTCTCTCTCTCTCTCTCTCTCTCTCTCTGATGTTGCCTTCCTCCTCACTGGGACTTCACTGGCCCCCTATGTCTGTCTCCAGGGGTGACTATAAATGGCCACCTGACCTTGACAACTGTGTGGTACATGGCCATATTTCCAGTGACTTTGGATCCTTGCAATGCTGCACCCCCGGCCTGTCATTTTCCAGCATCTTCCTTCACCTTCCTGAGTCATTAGTCTGCAAGAGGACCCTGGTTAGCATCGGTCTTGACTTTGACTTAATGGACTTACCTTATCGATACAAAATTTATTTTTGATATGAAGTCTTTTTGTTACAAAGAAGAGTGTCACAGGCTTTTTTTTTCTCTAGATAATCCAGCCTAACACAAAGTTTAAGACAAGTAAGCATGTTCTTCCTTGTTTAGTTTTCCAACTCTTAAGTCTTTGAGCATTCCCCTATAGTTCTGTATGATGTCTTCTCCTGGTGCCATTTGACATCTAGTGCTCTGCTAACTTACTTCACTTCTTCCATTTGCCAGGTTTCTCTATGTTTAAAAACAAGTTTCCAGGACTGAGCCCCAATAGTGTAGTGGTTGAGTGCGGGACTGTGGCCGACAGACTTAGCTGTTCAAATCCAGCAGCAACTCTCCAGGAGCAACGCTGGGTAAATCCCATGACCACAAGAGGGCAGTGATGCCTAAAACAAAGAAAGAAAAGAAAAGAACAAGTTTCAGACTCTTTTCTGGCATCCACTTTGATCTGTTTTTAATTTGTTAGCTTTCTAATGACCTTTTGCTTTCTTATGTATGATGTTCTCGAGGTCACCACACAGCTCATTAGGTCCTTCGTAGTTCATGCTCAATGCATCAAATCTATTCCTAAGATGTTCTCAAAATTCAGCTGTATACATGCAAGGTCATATTTGGCTCCCATAAAATTGTTTTAATTTTCTTCAGCTTTAGCTCGAATTTACATATGAACAATGGATGTTTTCTTCTACAGTCAGCCCCTAGCCTCGTTTGCACTGCTAATATGGAGTTTTTCCTTCATCTCTTCATGCAGATTTAGTCAATTTGACATCTGTGTATTCAATCTGGAGATGCTTGTGTCACTTAACAATGATCTTCATGGTGGAGAAGTTGCTGATAATCCAGAATTCTGTCATGAATCACCAATGTTCTTTTGATCAGCAAGGCCATATTTTTCAACTACTCTTCCTTCCTCTTTGTTTCCAACTTTTGTATACCATTTGCCAATAACTATGAATGCACCCTAACCTAACAGCATGTTTGATCAACTCCTAATTGAAGATGGTAGAATTCTTCAATTTATTCATAGCTTTAGTGGTTGATTTTTCAATTTTAATAATAATCTATTGAGTCAATTTCCATTCATGCACATAGATGTTATCCTCTTACAGTCAACATTGTACTCCAAGAAAGATCTTGAAATGTATATTTTGACAATGAATCTAACACTATTGCTCTTGAATCTATCATTCTCATCATAGTAAACCAAATGATTTTCTGATTCAAAATGGTAAATACAAGTTCGCTGAAGCTCACCAATGCCTAGGATATCATTCCATTTCATTTTTGAAAACTTTCAAATTGCCTAGATTCATACTTCATCTATTTCAGGTTCCAAATAAATTGATATTTGTAGGCATTTCTTTTCATTTGGGATCATACCTCCACAGTAAATTGAGTGCCAAAGGCTTTATTTTATAAGGCTTTACTCCATTCACATCATTCTGCTCAATCCTATGTGGAAAAGGCAGCTCTTCTTCAGTCATATGTGGACTGTCTTTTGCTTTTGGACTCTGTGTTTGACAATTATCTACTGCTGCTCTTGAGATTTTCAGTATGTGACAATAATTTGATACTATTTAAGAGAGTGGCTAATTCCTAAGAAGCAGGCAGGACAGTCATTCTTTCTTTGTGATCTATTCTTAGTGTGGAAGTTCTGCGGAAACCTGGTCCGTTTGGGTGAGCCTGATGGTATGCAGCATCACAGTAACACCCAACTCACTGCAGTAGGACAAACTGACGGACATGTGCCAGCTCCTCTCTGGTTAATTTTACTCATTAGAATTTGTCTCATCACTGGTCCTGAAAGCCCATGTCTACAAAATCAGAAATATGATACTCTTAAGATTCTACTTTGGATGCTTTCTAGCACATGGAAGGTATGTGACTTTTAATAGATAAATTAATAGTAGACATTTCTAAGTCGCACCAGAATCAAGGACCACTAAAAGTCAGGTCTGTGTCCAGGCTTGAGGCAGAAACTAGGGTTGGAGGTCAAAGTACAAACAGGGAAAGAAAGGGAGAGGCAAAATTCCCAGAAAACCACCAAAATGAAGAGAAATTGGCTTCTGATCTCCTTTTCTTAATTTTCTATGTCCTTTCTTCCCAAAGCATGACAGCATGCATGCAGCCATAGCCATTCAAACTGGCTAAATGTGTAACCATGATTTGAGGCATTTTTTGCATTGTCATCTATCAAATAGATAAGCATGCTATGGTTAAATTATCTCCACTTATTTAATTTTTCTGGAGACTTGTTAGCACTGTGCATTGGGCATTGGCTTGCTAACTTCCAGGTTGGTGGTTCATAGCCATTAACTTGTGTGAGAGGAAGGTGTGGTTGTTTGCATCTATAAAGATTTGGATATTTTGAAACTCTGTGTAACATCATTATGAGTAGGCATCACCAGTGGTGTTTGGCTTATGTTTTACACAAATACCTGAGTATCTCTACAAGTATTTAATAGAATGAATTGTTTGATGTAAACTGACTAAATTAGTAATAAGTATTTTCAAGAATTTTAAGTCAACTTGTTTTTCAGGAAGATTGCTTTAATGCTTCTACTTGTAACATATGAGCTACACAATGCCTACATATTACATATACAAACTCTTACCATCATTGACTGCTAAATAAAACATATGCATAATCTTCTAAATTTAGAAATATAATTGGATTAAATTTTTTTAAGAGTAACTTGACTGCCTCCTCCGACTGTAGTGTAAATCAGGCATATTTTTAGGGGGGGTTTTTGTGCTTTTTTATATTAAAAAGTTAAATAAACAAAATGTCAAAAAGAAACTCCAAATTCCTTAAACTTTTCGATCTAGAAATATATGTGATTACATTTTAGAGAATCTCAGTCTTTTTTCTTTTTTGCTTCCACTTTCCCTTTATATCTATCCAAATTTATTTAAGTCACTATATGTTACAAAATTCCTTTAAAGTCAACCATGTTACAATGCTATACTATAACATAATGGTACATGTACATCTTTTCTTCCACTAAACATATAGAATTCTTAATGCGGTAAAATAATCTTTATTTTTGAATTCTCATACTTTAGCCAATTATCTAATAAGAAAAATCTAGGTTATTTCTGTATTCGAGCTCAAATTTCTGAGATTAAATTTGCAAAAGGTTACAATTTATAGTAGAAGCTCTAAATCCATTTATGAATGTCCACATAAATTCAACCTCCATTGAATGTCTCCTAATCATTATCCCTCAGTGTGAATACTTTTGCTCCCTAGCAGAGTGCATTAAAGAACAGATTACTGTCACTTCTCAAGCTAGTCAGAGGAAATGAAATATAGCCTTTAAGACCTTGCCTGGGTGTGCCTCTACTGGAATTAGGAATATGAAGGTTCTATGGCCATATGTCACATTCTGACTATTTTGGTAAGAGGGTCTTAAATTAATCTCATAAACTATCTAATATAATGTACATGCCCCATTCGTGGTGATCTTGTTCCCACTTCTATAGTCCCATTTTGTGATGTATTAGTCTTCCAGTAATCATGCTTCTGGGACAATTTCCTTTGCCTATTAATGTCCTTCCTAAGTCTCTGAATCTCACAAAGCTTTGGATACTAGTATGACCTCATGCTGGTGGTCTCCTGTATCAACATGATGTGTTTTTTTTTTCTTTATTTTTCCCTTTTCTGCTTAGGACTTAAAAAGATTCTGCCTAGCCACCTATATCAAAACATTTGGGTTGATATACAGGGAAGTGGGAAGAGAAGGATGGGGGGGGGGCATGGGAGAAAAGGGGGAGATTGATATGAAATGATAAGGAAGGAAACAGGGCACAAATCCACTGAGGGGAAGAATACTGATCTTCTCTCCGCAGAAGCTGGAGTGGGCATGCGGACCATACTATGAAGTACCAAGCCATGAGGACAGCAGGAAACATGGAAAGACATATGAAAAGAGAGAGCTAAAGGGCTGGTCCCAGCCAGACTCAGACTTGGGCGTGGCAGAGAGCAGGTTGGGGACAGGGGTCTTCATTCCACACCCAGATAGACACAGGCCAGGAGAGAAGAAAACAGAGCAAGACGGGACCCCACACTGGCCCATGATGTTCAGAGGCTGATGTCTCTGCAGGGAGCTAATGGAGCACAGAGGAGACTGGGCAAAGGACAATAGCATGTGCCATGCTGTCCTCTTACTGAAGAATGCTGTCCAGAGGACATTTCTTATATCACATGGTGGGGAAGCAATGCTGTCTGAACTCCAAAATGGAGAGACTCAAGAAGGGAGCACGCATGGAGAAAACAACACCAATGATCCCAAGGACACATGAGAGAGGAGGAGGTGGGGAAAAGGAAGTGGTGCAAACAAACCCAGGGACAAGGGAACAATGAGTGATCCAAAATCAGAGGCAAGGGAGGGTGTAAGAGGCCTGGCAGGGCATGAGCAAGGGTTATGTAACTGAGAGGAAGTACTGAAACCCAAATGAAGGCTGAGCATGAGAGGGGGAACAGGAAGCAAGCAAAAAGAAATAGAAGAAAGAACTAAGAGCTAGAGGGCATTTGTAGAGGTCTAAATACAGGCATGTACCTATGTAAATATATTTATTTATTTTGATGAAGAAATAAATCACAGATGGACATTCAGCATCAAGTACTCCCTCAATGCAAGAAAACTTTGTTCTGTTAAACTGGCATTCCATGATGCTCACCTTCCCGATCCGTTTGCTGAAGACAAATGCGTGTATAAGAAAATGTGGTGAAGAAAGTTGTTGGTGACCAACTATCAAAAGGTACAGTGTCTAAAGGCGTGAAGATAAACAAGCGCCCATCTAGCTCAGAAGCACAGAAAAAGCATATCAGCCTGTGTAGACATGAGGTGTTGAAGGAACTAGGTTTCAGGCATCTAAGAAGAAAAAAAAACATATTATTGTGTGCTCACCTTCCTGATAAAATAACTAAGGACAAGTGGTGCATGAGCAAATGTGGTGAGGACAGCTATCAAAAGAGAAAGCATCTGGGGTCTTAAAGGCTTGAAGGTAACCCAGCAGCCATCTACCATGGAAACAATAAAGTCCATGTGGAAGATGCGCATCAGCCTGTGTGATCATATTGTGTTGAAGGGGTCAGGTATCAGGCATCAAGGAACAAAAATCGCATCATTGTGACTGAGAGGTTGTGCAAAGTGGGCACCTAATGCCCATTTGAGGGCCACTGGACATTCCCTTAGAGGAGGGTCATGGGAAGGAGACAAGCTAGGCAGGGTGGAGTGTAGCAGTGAGGAAATGTACAACTCTCCTCTAGCTATTAAATGCTTCCTTCCCACAACTCTCATGATCCCAGTTCTACCTTAAAAATCCAGCTAGACCAGAGGATTTACACTGGTACAGCTGGGAACTGGAAACATAGGGAATCCAGGAGCAGTAGTGAGAATGGTGAGAATGGGAGGGTGGACTAAAGGTGGGATGAAAAGGGGGCACTGATTACAAGTATCTACATATAGCCTCCACTCTGGAGGGTGAACAGCAGAGGAGTGGGTGAAGGGAGATGTCAGACAATGTAAGATATGTCAAAATAAAAATAGTTTTTAAATTATCAAGGGTTCATGAGGGAGGGGATAAGGGAAGGGAGGGAAAATGAGGAGCTGATGCCAAGGGCTCAAGTAGAAAGCAAATATTTTGAAATGATTATCACAGCAGGTGTACAAATGTCCTTGACACAATGGATGGATGTCTGGATTGTGATAAGTATGTATGAGCCCCCAATAAAATGATTTAAACAAAAATACACAAACAAAAATGTTCTCCTTAATTTATATCTGATAGCTGTGGTCTTTTTTTGTACCCCAAAAGACTTCAAATCTTTTTCTGTTATAAACAACACTGTGATGAAAAGCTTTGTGCTTATATTTTAGAATACATTTTACATATTTGCCCACTTATCCCTTTAATAAAATGCATTTAGGCAAGATCCCTGGATCTAATGGTATTTTCACGTTAGAGTTATCCTCCAGACAACAATGAGCATGTGCTTCCTGCAGAGCATTTGATTTATAAAAAGGCTTGATGTGATTAGTAGCATGAATAAATTAATTTTAATCTTGGTGATCTGTGCCGCTTCATAAACCAATATTTTCCAAATGAATGTTACATAGTCATACATGTGTAAAGTTTTGTTCAAAGTACAAGACAGGTCAATGAATTCCAAAGAGGCGGAGTTTAAAGAGTTCAGTGGTACAGTTTCAGAACCCACATTTCAACTAGCTTTTAAGACACTTAAAAAATAATCTGTTGCTGGCGGTAATTCTGACACATGGCAACTTCTTATGTACAGAGTACAACGTATTCCATTAGGTTTTAAAGTCTGGATGTTTTTGAAGATCACCAAGTCTTTCCTCTGCAGCATTTTTAGATGAACTTGAACCTCCCACCTTTGTGGTTAGTAGCTAAAGACTCCCTCTTGAAAAACCATGCCCTGTCCATTTTTGATGTGATCTTTGAGAAGAAGACTTGTGGTGCAAAGGTTAAGCACTCAGTTGCTAACCAAAAGGACAGAAGTTCAAAACCACCACCAACAGATCAATGGGAGAAAAGACCTAGTGATCTGTTCTCTAAATATTACAGCCCGGGAAACCCTATGGGCTAGATCTAGTCTGTCTCATAGGGCCGGGTCCACGCTGCAATGCTATCAACTTGATGGCACAAAACAACAATATCAAAGAACACCCATAATTATGTGAATGGTTATTAATAGATGCCTCCATTTTCCAATGGCATCTCTACATGGATTCAAATTTTTTTTTGTCCTATATAAAGTCAAACACTGCCACTGCATTGATTCTGACTCCTAGCAGCTCTATCAAACAGACTAAAACTGTTCTGGAAGGTTTCATCAGGCACAGCTGCTTCGTCTTTCTCCTGAAGAGCAGCTGGAAGGTCTCAGCTGTTGACCATGATCATGAGCATGTGGTTGGCAGCCCAACTTATGACCTACTGCGTCAAGAGGGCTCCTTTTCCCTTTTCGGTCAACCAAAGCAGTATTCCAGAATGAAGGAGCAGACAGAGTAATCCCGCTGAAAACTGCTGAGTCAGACATTAAAGACATTTGCAAAGTTGTAAAATAGCATATATTTTTTTTAGAAAATTAATTATTTTTCATAAAACTTATATAGATAGTGGATTTTTATGGTTATTTTAAAGAAATGCATCTAATTTGTCTTAGTTTTTTTCCTAGTGTAGTAAATATTCAGAGATGATATCTATGTAAGCTAATAGCTTAGAAGTGCTCAATAATTATGAAGTGCATCAGAAAATCCAGATACTCACCTATTGGGGACAGCTTGACTAAATCAATAAAAGGTCCCTCAGAGGTACAGCTGTTGCTATTGCCTTTGGTTTGATTCCCACTCTTGTTGACCCTTGGTGTGTCAGAATATGCCCCACAAAGTCTTTAAGTAGAGTGCCAGGTCTTTCCTTGGTGGCACCTAGGTGGATGCAGATCTCCAACCTGCTGCTTAGTCACCAACCCCGTTAACCCTTTGTACCACTCAGGAACTTTCAGAGGCACATATGAATGCAATTCTGATACTCCACTTGAAGGACAGCTTCTCCTGAAAATATATTCTAAGCAAAAAGCCACAGGTTGTTATTCAATATTAGAGCTTAAGAATGTCAAAGTGTTGGGACTAAAACTGCTTCATGTAGGACTTAAATCTGCCAAACCAAATCAGTGCCATGAAATCAATTCCAACCCGGAGCAATCCCCTGTAATGGTGTATAACTGCCCCATCAGGCTTCTGAGAC
>PVJH01006345.1:0-102683 GCA_004026705.1 Nesogale talazaci | reverse complement strand
AGCCTGTGTTAGGGCTCAAAATACACACACTGGGTTGTACACTCATTGTGTTAGTGTATGTGTTGTGTTAGCACTTCCCATACATATACAGTAATGCAGTGTAGGCAATAATGCAGCACAGGTAGTAACACAGTGCATACACAACGCGACATGTTTAATATGAGCCCTAACACAGTCTGTTCTATACAAACAGTCATGCCATCACATTCTGAAATACCACTAGCCTACATTAGGCTTCAAAATATACAAGCTGTATTGTATACATGTGGTAAAACAGTGCGTATAGTTATGCAACACATGCAGTAACACAGCGTGTATAGTTTTTATTGATACCATATTGTTTTTGTTGACCTTCTGCTCCTAGTTTACTGTTTTTCTTTGAAGTAACTATTCAAAAATATTTAACCTACTATGCCTCAATTAATGCAATTTTTGGGTATAGATTTTTATTTTGAAATTTATCAGTAGCTGCTGCATTTCCTATCCTAGGTTTATTCTTGAGTCATTAAGTTTCCCAGTTTTTTTTTTTTTTTTGTGGTAAAGTTAGACGGCTCGGCTTATATTCAGCTAGGCTACTACTCAAGTTTATATGGTAATCTATCTTAGAAGTAGTGTACTCAGAATGCTCCTTTGATATGAGAATGGGGAGACCTGACCTCATTTTCATGTCATCAAGAGGGACCAGTCCTCGGAAGGGGACATCATGTTAGGTAAAATAAGGTGTCAGTGAAAACCATGAAGCTTCTCAATGAGATTGAATAACACAGTAGCTCCAACATAACAAAAATCTCAAGGATGTTAAGGGATGGGGCAGTGCTTTTACATAATTTACTTAGGGTCATTGTGTGTCAGAACCAAGAAGGCAGCCTCTAAAAAGAACAGCAAATCTTTGAGAACTCTAGAGAAAGAAGGAAAGTGAAGCCTTTCAGGGAAACTACAGTAAGCTGGTGAGCGTATTACCACGTCAGAAATGCAAGCAGCATTTCATTCGACTTTTTAAATTACCACAGTATTTGACCAAGGAATATTTTGACACACTGGCTTGCAAATTATCAGTACTAATTGAACAGCAAAAAGTGACTAAATTCTCTAGGGCTATTGTGCCTTGCATAAATTCATAACTTTCTAGTAATCTTTGTTCGGGTTTCATGCTTTCATTTATATCAAAGAAAATCTATGGGAGTGGAAAATAAACTATGTCTTTCTCTTCAAGCTTTCTGCCCTCAATTGTAAGTTTTTGAGAGAAGACATTTAGCCTTCACATCTTTACTCATTGTGCCTAGCAATGTCTTTCTACAAGTCCCCATTAGTGTCTTTTCCCAAACCCTTCTTCTGTGACTTTTTGTTTTTTGCCTCAATTTTATTTTACATCCCTTGTCAATTTAATCTCAAGCTACAGGAAATAGTATGAAAATACCATCACCCCCAATTCTAACTTACAAATCTGGCTAGAACAGAGCATGTACATGTGTACATATAAAAGCTGGAAACCCAGGTAATCCAGACAGATAAACTCCTCAGGATCAAAAATGAGAGCAGCCATACCAGGAGGGGAAGGGGTAGGTGTGTGGATTAGAAAGGGAGAATGTATCACAATGATTTACCTATAACCCCCTTCCAGGGTGACAAACAACAGAAGCATGAGGGAAGGGAGACCGCAGTCAGTGTAAGACAATGGGGGAAAAGTATAAAGTCTCAAGGTTCATGAGGGAAGGAGGGTAGGAGTCAGAGAGTGAAAAATTAAGAGCTGAAAAAATAAAGAAAAAAAATGAGGATCTGATACCAAGGGATCAAGCAGAAAGAAAATATTCTGAAAAATGATGATGGCAACATATATAAAAATGTACTTATCATAATGTATAGATGTATGGATTGTGATAAGAGCTCTATGAGCCCCTAATAAAGTGACTTTTACAAAGAAGAAGAAAAAGGAAGAAAAATGAAGAAAACTTCATTATCATTGAGATGGTGGGATGATGAATGTGGATAACAAAGGATGCTTATTAAATGGAGGAAACACATCTAACTTGCACTACCCATGGATGGTCCAGTTCTCCTCTTCTCCATGCTTGGCCTCCTTTGTTGTGAATATTATGATGGTCCCCTACAGTTCCTTATGGACTTCAGCTCAGAACGCTGGGCATTTACCCTTTGTAGATGCCAGCAACCATCTCCTTATTGTTCCATATAACTTCATATAACTGCCTTTATTATCAGTAAAAGCAACAAAATCATTGTTATTTATAATTGCAGATGGTTTAAATGTAGTATTTCTTAGTATATCAATACATAGAAAGAATTGTTTTATAAATGTTATATTGAATATAACAGTAAATAATGGAGTACAAGCTTTTTAAAATATTCCCTTTGCAATTTGATTCAAAATAGTTTATATAGATTCATAAATATGACTTACTATAATGCTGTAAGTAAAACATGAGAAAAGTTGAGAAAATCAGTTATTATAACAATACCAGAAGCAATGAAAACCACTGTGTGGCTAAAACCATGTGTTTGAAGCATCCTTATAATTGGGTCATAATAAGAGAGCTGAGCAGATGGCACTAGAAGGTTAAAAAAAGCATCATAGAATTTTATCCTTGTCTTCATATTGGTATATGTGTCCAATATAAAAAGAATACCTTTGATGTTAAACCTATCTTACCTGAACTTTTTATTTTAAAAATGCCATCCTGTTAGATCCTTAACTACTCAGATAAAGAATAAATGCTATCAGCTGATCATAGAACAGACCTTAACCAATAGTACACAGGTTCTGTTGAAAACATGCCTATGGCTTAATTTTTATTTTGACCATACTTTCATTGTAGTATCTAAGGAATAGGGATCAAAGAATCTTCACATCCCTCTCATCACTCACATCTTAGGGGGTAAAAATATCTAGAGCTCTTTCATACTGTTATTGTAAACATTAATCCAATAACTAGTAATTCAACAAGTGGAGGATAGACAGTTCTGTGTGCTCTTGCTATTTATATTTCAGGGTTTCATTAATTAAATTTTCCTCTTCCAGACCCCCTTCGACAATATGTGAATTGTCACTGGTGTCCATGGAAACAATTGGCAAACTGAATGGTGCATTTATTCAGCGAGAAAGAACATGTATGGAAGAATGTGCAAAGGGCAAAAGGATCTCATAAAAATGAAAGCATTTTCCTTTCTAGAATCACGCACAGTCCACAGTTATTAGACTTAAGTTTCAAGAAGTAGAAATAGGGATCAATTTCCCCCCACTGTATGTAGTCATCTCTTGCCCAGGAAAGAGACAATGTGCACCTCAAATTCTGTCCTGGGCTCCTCTTTTTTCGTTCTTCTCTGCCACGCCCCCCCCAACCCCACAGTTTGTTTGTTTTTTATTGTCTCATCAATACTTTGGCATCCAGTGCTCATATTCTTTGCAGAAAGAACTGTTCTCATCACCCACATTTAGAGAAATTGAATAGCTCACCTTTGACTAGAAGAGTGGGCAAGAGATGACTTGATTAAGGAGGACACATAATTCCTTGAACTTTACATTTTATTCTAACTTGGATGACCTTTGATGCCATTGGGAACCACACAAATGTGTTAAGAATTTAATGCACTGCCCCTTGCAATATTACTGCAATTTTAGAAATCTTTGGGGACTAATATTTTTAAAAACTCATTTAAACAGCTGTATACTCTCAGTGCTTTATGCCCCAACCAATGCTAGGCCCAAAGGACACAGTAAGAAGAAATCTTTGCCTTTAAGCTTCCCAGGTGAAGGGAAATTCATTCATTTGTTGCTCTTTGAAATCTTTAGTTAGCGGCCTCATATGATGTGAGAGTAAGCTAGGTGATTAGTGGAAGAGTCGTAGGACACAAAAACAAATAAATAAAATATACTTTTGCTATCATAGTGTAAAAGCATATTATAATAGCAAATAATGGCTCAAATTTACTGAGGATGTTTCATGTGCCATATACGGTTCTAAGTGCTTTTCAGTATAACCTCATTTAATGTCCACCACAACCTGTGCTTACATAAACAAGCTATAAATTTTCAATAGCTTCTATGGAATCAATTAGGCAAAGTGGACCTTTGGGGTCAAGAAAAGAAGATAAAAGAGAGAAAAGAAGAAAATTCAGAGGACAAAAAAGAGACCTGACCCAAATAAAGTCACTTTCACTTCTAGAATTTTGCACAATAAATTGACAATGCAGTTTTACCATATTGGACAGGGTAGAAGCGCCTCTGTGAATTTCTGAGGCTATAAATCTTTACAGGAGTCAAAATCCTTGCATTTCTCTCAGAGAGTGGCTGGCAGTTTTAATCTGCTAACCTTGAGGTTAGCAGACTAGTTCATGATCACTGTGTCACCAGGGTTAAGAGGCAGAGGGATGACGGGGGATGGGGTGGGGTATGACACGAGGTCGAGGGGATAGGAGAGAAAGAACAAAGAGTTGAAGAGATTCAAACCTTCATACATTTATGGTGGGATTGTAAGATGGTGCTTCTTCAGAGTTGAGAATATAAATGCCATAAGACTCAGCTATCTCTCTGGTAGATATCCTAAAGAGACAAGACACAAGACACAAGTGGATATCTGCACACCCATATTTATTGCAGTGTTATTCACTATAGCAGAAAGATGAAAGCAATCCAAATGCCGATTAACTGAAAAATGAATAAACACACTATTTTACATATACCCTTTAGAATACTACTGTGTTAGTATGGATAGACTACAGGAACAAATTTCATAGACATGCATATGGATATAAGGGAATGGTTTATATACAAAAGGAATGGAACATTGAGAAAGCATCCCAACCCAGTCCAGTTCAAAGTCATAAGTCTGATAATAGCTCATATGTCTAATACAAGTCTATAATGTCTCCTTCCGACTCATGAAGTCACAGGCCAATGGGTGCAGAGTCCTGGTGCTAGCAGGGGTCCCCTCATGGCTTCTCCAGCTTCAGAGATCTGGTTCCATCAGGCAAGGCTGTTTGGCTTCTCCTCTGGCTCCTGTGGCAGCTCAGACTCTGCCATCTTGTCTTGTCCGTGATTCATCGTCTCTGAGACTAACTCCCAACTACTGGGGAGATAGCTTCTCATCTTCACAAGGAAAATATCACGAGATTTCCCAGATGTATCAGGAGAAAGCCATGCCTACTCAGAGGCCTCATTGGCTACTCAATGGCTATCTCCAGATTAACAGGCTAGACTCCACTCCTACATTTCAATCATAAAATTAACATAAGCACATGACTGCCACAACTACACAACAATAAAGAATAATGGTGACTCTTGAAACACATTGGAATATGGATGAAGCGGGGGGACAGTATGCTGAGTAAAAGAAATCAACCATGTAAAGGTAAGTAGAAAAGGGGAGAAGACTAAGTGACTAGAATGTAGACCCATGCTAGGTTGGTTAAGGGAAAGGCAATACACAAAGAGGAAGGTCAGTTTCTTTGGGTTGTAATCCATGACATGAAGTGGTAAATGCAAAACTGATTTGTTCTGTAGTCATCAAATTCATGGTAAAATATTTTAAAGCACACTGGTATTTCTGAAGTCTCCACATATGTGTTCTGTTTCTAGAATAAAGCACATTACAGAATAGGTGCTCTAGCAACATTGAGTCTTCTTTTCTTCTTAAGAATCTTACCCATGGTGGTATTTCATCTTTCTTTGGCTTCATCATTTTCTTTTAATTACATTGTCCTCAATAACCTAGAAAGCTAACCCTCGGTTCTTCTGTAGTAAAAAAAAAAAAAAGCCTCATTTTTGCCCCCTTTGTCTCTCTACTATATTACATGTCTTTTCAATCCCACAAAATGTTTCACATACATTGCCAACTCTTGCTTTCTTGACTCTCTCACTGCTACTGCCTCTTTGACTCAGTGCAAGCAAGCTTCGATATGTACCCAGAGGGATCCCTACAGTTGGTGTCACCCAGAAAACTCACCTCGACACCTCAGCCACAAGAATTTCCATTTTGTACCAGATCATTCCAAATCTTTAGTAATGTTTATTATCAATTTTAATCACAGAACAATATGTGATACAGTTGTAAACTGCTTTATGATAGCATTTCTTAGATTATAAGAGTAGCATGAGGAAAATGATTCTCCAAATTTCCTACATGGAATGATAGCATTATGAGTTAGAACATAATTTGTCTGGAGTGGAAGTCTTTATTTACATTGTTTTCCTTATTTTACTTTAACCAAAACTTTCTTTTTTAAGTTATTCAACAGATTTACTTTGGATAATATTATAGCTAAATAACAGAAATTCAAGAAGACTCTGGCAACAACAAAAACAACAACTTGTGCTTGGAAGGCAGGCAGACTAAACCAAATGATTGAACAATCATTGTAATTGGGTTACAAGGTGGCTCTAATGTAAAGGATTTTGAAAGTTCAAAAATGAGATTAGTACTTGAACTATGGAATGACTTGATATCTGGATGAGCTCCTAATAAAATAGCTTTTGGGGGAAAAGGTGGTGGAAGTGCAATTGTGTAAGACATATAATTATATATTTTTCAGCGAAAATAAATATTAAGGACATACGCATACATTGAAAACAAAGACATCATTGTATCTTAGAATATTGTTTACCCTAAAAATGCAATAAATTATCTATTAACAAAGTTTAAATTAAAAAATGAAAATTAAGTTACTAGTAATTTTATTTAAGCAAATTGGCATAAAATGTTAAACCCCTAGGTATATTGATTTGTGTAAACTGGATTTAGGCTGGTTCTTATAACTAACTACAGGGGTATTTTAATAAAAGATTAATGTCTGCTGAAATACCACACAAAAAACACTTTATAAACTGTCATTTTGATATTATCCCTTCTGGCAGGTCACTCAGTGGAGTCTCCAACCATCACCCACTCCCAGTGACGCCATTGTCTGTATCTACAAATTCCCTCAAATTGCTCTTGTCATAATTGAAAGTTAGCTAGATTAGGGATAAAGGGATGTGTGTCCACCAAATGTCTACCCTAAATAAAGACTAGCTGGCTGGACCATAATAAAGAGTTTGGAAAGGAATCAGGCATACATTAGATACCTATGGAGATGAACCTGGGATGCAATATGTCACAGAGCTGCACCTGAACTTAGCCTCTTGGAGTTGCTATACCTCAACCATACCCCCTGCCTCTCCCCACACACTCCCCCCAACCCATGGGGATTGGAGTGGATAAAAGCAGGCCACAGGCAGGCTGCTCCTCCTCTTGCAGGTGAATCCTGTGGGTGCTGCATAGCACATGCACCTGTGTGTCCTCTCAGAGCTCACATTCTCTCTCTCTTGGAGTCATACTCTGTTTGTGTGCTTCTGAGGCCATTTGTAGTCATGAACTCAACCACAACTCCTTTGTGGTCTTGCACACTTTCCAGGAATAGTGTGTATTACCTGAGACTATGCAATCTAAAACTTCCCATTCCCTCATAAAAATCACTTGGATTTTTAAAAGTGCTTCTGTCGTGTGAATTCTTTCAGGGTAGAAAAGGAGGAACCAAGGTAAACAATCCCAGAAACCTAACAGTTTAGGTGCCATGATTCATATAACTCTCTGGAATCCATTTTTTAGGTAAGCCAAGCTCAGGACAAGTCTTCTTCCTGGAACTGGGTGTGAATCACTTTCAGTGGACATTCCTTCATTTCAGACTTGACTTCTTACTACAACTTAAGTAGAAGTGGAGACACTCTGGCTATAGAGACTTTCAAAATGTCTGACGTAACCTGCAAAGCAAGAAATTTGAAACTACCACCAACCTTCATGGGAGGGATACAGGCCTTCTGCTCCCATGTATGGCCTTGAACCTGGATGCCCACGGGACCATTCACTCTGCCCTTTAGAGTTGCTGTGAGTGAGAGAACTTGCCGTCCACTTGGCCAAGCACCACATGTCAATGTCAGCAACCATACACTCTGACAAGGTAGCTGCTAGAGCCCTTTACCCCCCATCCCACACGTGCCTGCCTTCTTATTCTCTTGTGCAATTCCTGATACCAGTTTTTTGCTTTCTGCAGCTGCTTAAGCCTCCTTTCTGTGATGTTTTGGTAGACCCTGAATTCTGTTCCCAAGTTCCTCCCTCTACTTTCCTTTGCTTTTCTGGTACATTTGCTGTAGCCATCCTTAATACCACCAGCTGCTAATCGCCCATGTTGCTTAATCTGTTGGTCTCTCTGTGCAAGGGCACCCACTCCTCTTGACGTTTTCTCTTCTCCCTAGTCCCCGATTTTTCTGCCATTTTGCAGGAGAGATGAACGTGTGGCCCTCTGCTAACTCATTGCCAAGATGGCATCTTTTGCTTCATCCACAGGTCCAACTATGTGCTCCTGGGGGCTCACTTTTGGGTTTCTCCAAGCCAACCCCTCCCAGTTTATGCAGGTACCCTGCCTCCAGTTTACAGATAAGCCCAGTGTGGAGGGAATGCCTTGTTTTCTTCAGTTCAACTGTTTGGTTTCCCATTTTGGGTCTTTGTTTTCCTGTTTGTTTGCTTTTCTTTTTGTCAAGCAAAGGCCAAAAGACATTTGGAAATTAGGTCACTGAACAATTGATAATCCTAACATTTCCAAGACCACTTAAGAGGTTCTTGAACACAGCTGTGTCTCTTGCCTCCAAACAATAGGCCCATACACTGAGCTATTTAAATCCTTTGTTTAATTCCCATGGGTTAATGCATACACGTCCCAGGATTTCTAATTCCCTAGAGTTGATTGCACTCAGATTGAGCCATTAGACAGATAGTGAAGCCACCAGGTCGTGGTCTTCTAAGGTCTGGATTGCTGTCTAGAAAGTGTTCCAGGTGTGGCCAACAATTTAAGGCTGGGTCCCAGCACTACCAAGGACGGAGATGGCTGTTGGAGGCATTCAGGATCCAGGGGACCAGGATTGCTGGTTATGGCCCAGGATGCCAGCTCCCTCAACTTTTGCTGTTACTATTTTTTTCCTAGATGGGCTACCAGGAGCTTAAGGCTGGATCTAGACACTACCAAGGATGAGGATGTCTGTCAGAGGCTCTCAGGTTCCAGAGGACGGGAACCTCTGGTTAAAGACCCTGGGATGTCAGGAACCCCAAACTTTTGCTGTGTTTTCTAGATGGGTAATCAGGAGTCTGGTTCCAGGGCAATGCTTTGTGCTACATCCTGCCTAATTGGTCTAGCTTTATCTGCAGATGCTAAAGATGCTAAAGAAGTAGAAACTGGTGTTCTTCTGCAACTCTGTCTGGCCAGTATATGAAAGGTAATGGGAAATCTTATCCAAAGCATAGCACACTCTCCCTCCACACTCCAGTGTAGTTAGAACTTTTCTGCAAGGACATGGGAAAGTGTGGAGTTATGTTCAAACATTGTTACTCTTGAGTCTCAGTAAAGACCTTTGTTCCAAATGTACCATAGGCCTTATAAGGGGCCCAGTGTCCAGAGTTGAGAGCCTCTGAGCCCCCACCCCAAACACACACCCCTCTGATACCAAACCGATAGAACCTGAGAATAAAAAGGGACCTGCCAAAATTCTAACTTTGGTAGAGGGAGCTCAAGAATTTAGTTCACGCATGGTTCATAAGACATTCACCATAATGGAACTCAAGCAGATTAAGAGTCATCTGCACAGCTACTCAGAAAATCCAGAATAGTACATAGATATCTTTCAGCACTTCACCCTAGCCTATGACTTGGTTTGAAAGGACATAATGATAATTCTAGGATCGACTAGAGCAAGAGTGAGTCTTAAAAGACATTAAGAGATTTGAAAAGCAACCTTGTACACTAGGGACAGGGAGCAAGAGGCTTGGGCTCAGGAGGAGAAAAGGAAAGATGTTAGGCGTGTGCAGCTACTGGTCACTATTGCTCATCAACCCCCATCCACTGCCTCCCAGATCCCAAAGACCCTGTGCAGGGTACAAAGTGCCATGTGTGTTGGCTTGTGGACCAGTGGACAAAGGAATGGCTTCACAGAAATAGGCCTCCATGAAGTCCATGGTATCATTTAAACAAACAGGGCCTTGGAAAGATCCAAGAGAAGAGTAGTCTGCTGGCAAGTTTGTAACTGTTAACTAAAGCCTGAAGCAGCCCAGTCAGATGGCCCAGCAGCAAAGAATCACTGTCAGGGGCCTGGAACCCTGGTTGTGCTTGGATGTGGGCAGGTAGGCCCATACATTTTGTCCTAATTTGTGTTGTTCATACTCTCTTAACCTCTTTACTCAGACAGCAAGCAGTAGCTTGCCACTTAAGTATATCTTGTCATCTCCACTGTGCCTGGACATTGTAATCCTCAGGGCAAGTAGAGAGAATTAACTATACTTCGAACTAACCCTCAGGAATTTGACATAAGAGACTCAAAGGAAACAGAAAGGTACACTGCCAGGAGTTCTGTTACATCTCAGAATTGCCCCATGGCACCCTAAGTAATTAAACCCCTATTCAGTGTGGCCAGTCTTTCCTTGTAACACAACCAGTTATAGATGCCTAAGTGTCCTTAATCAGCAATATACCACAAGAGTAGTCCAATGCCAATAGTCATTCTATCAATTGGGGCTTATCTAGGGCCAAGGCGAAGAAAAATTGCGTCCCTTGTACCTTCTTGGAAACTTAGTTCTAATAAAAACATGGACAGATGGATCCCCTAAGTCCCAGTTTTAGGCAGTCTGGAATGGTCCTATCCCAGCAATTCTGTCTATCCCTATTGCTGTTCAAATCCAGGGGAGAGCGCATGGATCCACCACTCATGGGTAAAAGCGGTGGAAGCGATTGGAAACAACTCCTTCAGACTCAGATCAAGCAGCAAGATAAGTCCACATGCAAACCCTCAGACTGTCATCAGCTGGAGTTTCTCCAGCCCCCTGAGACAGATAAGTGCTCTGCAGAAAACCTTACCTCAAACCCACAACCGTCTTTAAGTTCGTAAATGCTTTCACACAATTCCTGTGTTTAAAGCAAGCTTACAGGCTATGCCTGTCAATACAATGTTAAAAATACCTCCTGAGATTTCCTTTGGAATTTTCCAGTGTGAGACTAACTCACACATCCACGGGAATTGCTATTCCATCGCTCTCGTCCTAGACTCACCTAAACTGTTCACTGCTTTGTCTCTTTCAGAAGTCATCTGATTACCAGTGACACTGAACCGAGATTGCCTCCACAGGATCACCAGAACCCCATCCACCATGGGTCTCTAAGTGGATGACAACCCTTCCAAAGAGAGCTGCAAGGATGTGTACCCACAGACCCTCTTTATGTCCACTGGTCAGCAGGAAATAGCCAGAAGGCTCTCTCTGCTCAGTATCCCCCAATGATTTGAGTCCATATTCCTTCAGTGGGGAATGAAAGGTAGCTAGTTTAGGGAGAAAGTTGATTGTCTCCACCAAATGCCTACCCTAAATGAAAGGTAGTGGCCATGCCACAATAAAAGGGTTTTGAGGGAATCAGGAACACATTAGACACCTATGTCCCCTATGGGGACAATTCACAGCAAAGCATGCTCAGCTCCTGGGTTTCAATATGTCATAAAGGTTCACCTCAACTTAGCCACTGAGAGTGGCAATATCTTCAACCACGTCCCACCTTTCCCCAGCCAGTGGGGATAGGAGGGAATAAAAGCCAGTTCTCTACTTTTAGGTCACCCTTATGCAGGGCCGAGGCTAGGATCTTTCCCCTGTGTGTTAGTCTGGGTAAACTAGAGAAACAAATACATAGTCTTGCATATGGATATAAGGGAATGGTTTATATACAAAAGGAATGGAACATTGAGAAAGCATCCCAACTCAGTCCAGTTCAAAGTCATAAGTCTGATATTAGCTCATATGTCCGATAGCAGTATATAATGTCTCCTTCCAACTCACAAAGTCACAGGCCAGTGGGTGCAGAGTCTTGGCGCTGGCAGGGGCCCCCTCATGGCTCCCCACATCCAGGGCTCAGGGTCCATCAACAGCATCCAGTGGTGGCAGAAGCAACTCAACACTGGCAGGGGTCTCCACATGGCTTCTCCAGCTTCAGAGGTCTGGTTCCATCAGGGTAAAGATGTGTGGCTTCTCCTGCAGCTCCTCAAGCTCCCCGGATGCTGAAATCTTGACTTGTCTGTGATTCATCATTTCTGAGACTAACTCCCTATAACTGGGGACATAGCTTCTCATCTCCACCATGGAAATATCGCGAGATTTCCCAGACATCTCAGGAGAAAGTCATGCCCACACAGAGGCTTCATTGGCTACTCAATGGCTATCTCCAGATTAACAGGCTACATCCACCTACATCTCAATCCACCCCTACATCTCAATCATGAAATTAACATAAGTGCATGACCGCCACACCTTGTGTGCACCTGCATGCCTGCTCAGGGATCTCTCTCTTCCAGTCTTAAAGGATATATTAAGATGTGAATTTTCCCACAGCCCTCCCATATGCAGCCTTGCACATTTTTCAGGGATCACATGTACCGAGACTGTAATACCCCAAAATTCCCTTTCCCTCATAAAAGTCACTTGGATGTTTTTTCTTTTTTAAATTATTCTATTGGGGACTTGTACAACTCTTATCACAATCCATATACACATCCATGGTGCCAAGCACATTTGTACATTTGTAGTCAATTGACTTTATAAAAGCTGCTTCTGCCACATGAATTCTTTCAAGGTTGAGAAGCAAGAATGCAGGGAAGCCATTCCCCAAACCTAACAATTACTAATCATCTTTATCTGACCAAATTCAAATGTTTGCTTTCTCTTCTTCCTTTTGTAAACTTAGTTTTTCTTCTTAGCTTTGGTGATGCATTCTTTACTGTGCTTCAAGGTTCAAGCCTTGTTTTTATTGTCTTCTCTTTTTACAGTCCAAAAATAAACACATAATTTTCCCCCAAAACATTTTATTTCTTTCTTTGTTTTCATTTCAATCAGTGTCCTGATCATCTGTCTTAATATGGGTCCCCAAACCAAAATGCTCTTCTTGATACTCTCTTCTTCCTGCTAGGAGTATGGAGACAGAGTCCACAAGTAGAGTCTACTCACCAGTCTCCTTGAGTGCATCTCAAAACACACGTCTGGAATTCCAGGAGTTTTCTCTATTTTCCCTGTTCCCACTACACCCATAGCACCGCCATTCATTACATAGAATAGACTATAAAAAGTCTCTAACTTCCCCTGTTTCCTTTCTTACTCCAAATCAATTTCCACACAGTAATCAGACTAATCTTCCCACTCATGTTAAATATTTTTGTTCAAAAATAAACATAACACATGTACAAAAAATATAAGTATTCAGCTCAATTATTAACTATTAAACAAACATCCAAGATATCACCTTCATTGCAAAGTTCGGGTCCTTGCTAGTGTATAAATCTTCACAGCTTCCAAATCCTATCATCCTCCCTCCCACTGGAAACCATCATCTTCATCCGTACAGTAAACATTTCAAATCTTCTAATTTATATTAAGTCAATGGACTTATCTCAATTAACATCTCTATATATTTGCATATAGTTTATATCAATTGATATAGATCTCTCTGGCAGAATTCAATGACATACATTTCTTTTATTCTTTAAGTTAATGTGAAAGATTAAAATGCTAAGAAACTTACTAGCATACCTGGTGATAACATAGTAAAAGGCTTTGTCTAGGAGACAGGCATTTTCCCAGGGATGGCCAAAGGTGTACGAATGCTGGGACCAGATATGGTACCTGTAGTAAGAATGTGAGCCTGTTTAAAGGGCAGCTCTGAGGATCAACGCAATGCTGGACGTTTGTCTGTGTGAAGAAGATGGCAGGGATATCAGAAGTTGAAGGGCTGCAGGAACAGCAAGTCAAATACAGACTACCAACCTGAAAGAAACTGCAGTCGGAGAGCTCAAACAGCAAAGCAACACAAAACTCACAAGTGTGAAGGAGAGCTGGCTGCACACCTCTTTGAAACCTAGAAAAGCAACGCTGTCTATGCTAATTAGTATGAACACATGGTTGCGCCACTGCTCTTCTGACCACCAACTCTAATCCTGAATGGGTCAGGGACAACATCTCTCTGACGGGTCAACAGTAGAGTAACTGAGCAAGCAAGACAAATGGATCTAATGGTGTTCTGTTCTATGGAAGCAGAGCGTCATAGCTGCAGGTAAGGTCTTTCCATGGAAGAAATATTGAAATTCTTGTTTAATATATTGGAATGAACACTTGTGCTCCAGTGCTAAATTTATATATATGATTTAAGGAAACCATAAGGCATTGGCTGAATAACTCAAAGGGGTCACTAGCAAGTTCAGAGGGGAAGGAAAAGAGAAGTGAATTATTTTAATTGGTAGGTAAAATGCAGATTTCTGTGACACCTCACAATTCTGAGAAAGAGGGAAAAGAAAAGCAGAGTATCAAGATTATTCCAGAGGTGTAACAGAAGAGAAGAAATGAAGAAGAAATCGGCCTCCGGAAGGCCAGTAAGTTTTATAACAATCCCACAATTCTGGCTTCCCCAGAGTATCTGTAAGATTCGATAAAGAGTGAGGACAAAGAAAGCCTTGTCATGCTTATTATTACTACAGTTCACATTTAGCAGTGCATTTCACTAACCTTTAACCTCTTGTTTCCTCATATAAAAATGGGGAGTGAAATATTAGGAAATAAATGTGACAAAATGTGTAATAGCTTATAATCGGGATTCAAAAATTCTCAGGAAAATTCCATGACCTTTTAGTACCATTTCCGATAAATTTGCTGAATTCCCCTCCTAATGGTTTACTATAGGTAACTCGAACCATCATTGAGTTATCTAAATAGACAAATGAATAAGTGAATGAATGATCAGTCTCCTTGCAAAATTGTAAAGGAAGAAATGCCAGATTTGCATCTCTAAACCCCATGCAGGAGTTAAAATGGGATTGAACTTCATGGTTAACTATTTCTTATATGTTTAAGTTTACTCTTTATGAGTCAAGTGATATTTAAAAATTAGATAGATGGCTCTACTTCCGCAAAGATGAATCTGCAGACTCCACTAGACTGAAGAAACCTATGGAAGCAAGGAATCCCTCTTGTCAACATTGTATTACCCAGCAAAAAAGAGATGCATAGTTGACTTGTGCATATTTAATAATCTGAAGTGAACATTTCCACACTTTATCCCCATGCCCAAGGTTCTGCTTCTAGGTATGGCTGGTCGCTGTCTTTCCCAAGCCCACAACACCTTCTGAAAAAATCGAGACCTCTTACAATTTTTATAATCCATGACAGATGGAGTACATCAATGAGCAAGAAAGCAAGGTAAACACATATGGGGTTCTGTCCCACAGTTCAACAGCTTCATGGAACAACATTGCTCTACTAAATAAGACACGTGGCAGAGGAAGGGGACTCCTCCCCACTCTATGGATAAGAAGAAAGGGTAGAAGAACCCCTAGTTGATTCAATGATGGGTTTAGATACCTCTTGAGGCAGTGTGCTGATCTTGAATATCACAAGCCCTCAAGGGAAATACTTCAAAGGAAACATGAGGCATAGAAGGGCCAAGAGGCGCAGATTGCTCTTGAAGAATAAGGAGAGAAGCATCCTTTAACTGCATGAGTGGGGAGCCAGGCATCTGTATATTAGCATTTTGGGGTGGGAAGTGCAATGTGGATAAAAATCCTTTCTGGAATATGTGCACTACAGTACTTTCCCCATATGTGGGACTGTGGAGGCATGCTTCCTGCTGGGGTGGGTGTGCCAAACCCTGTGGGCATGAGTTCTCCCAGGAGGACCCTTCCTTCCAGGTCATCAGTTCCCCCTAAGCACAGGTATAACTTGTGCTTACTTACTAATCTCTAGTGAAAGTGTCCACATATTTATCACCACATAGTGTGGTAAAATCCACTTGAAATTGTACATAAAAGATTAGTGGGTAAATACAATGTAAGGCCATGCTCACCTTGCTTCCTGGGTAATCTGTCCCTGTTGCTTACTATGTAGTTTCATGTTTACCAGCATGTATCAGTAGGCACAACAGGCTAGAGGCTGCTGGCAAATCTCCCCATGATGGCTGGGTTGGAATGAATACCAAGGAAGTGTCAGGTGCTGGCTTTCATTAGATTTGCTTTGAGTCAAATACTAAAACAAGGCCACCTGATAGAGTCATCTCAGATTCCTGCAGGAAGGGATGCTGATGCTGGAAGCAAAATGAGGTGCAGGTGGGATAGCATAAAAAGTTCTGCAATTTACAAGTGTTAATGTAAAACATCAGAATGTGAACCTTGCTGGAAAGGATCTGTAGGCTATTTATCTACTCAAAGTGACCTTGTAATCTATCCGTCATTAAAGTGAGAGCAAAGAACATGAATGCCACCCTGTGGCTACTAGAAGAAATTTTACTTACTATAACGTCCGTTTATATAATTAGAGAGTAATGGAGATGTGATTAAAGACATCAAACCATTGCCAACAGAGTGAGGGACAACCTTGATAAATGAGTAATACTGCTAATGTCTAACTCAAAGAGATATTATCCAAAATGATAAGGGGAAAAAAACCCTGTCTCTTCTCTAAACAATGTAAATGAAAATGAAAGCCATTCCTGATTGCAGACACACAAAACATTGGACAGAGGCAAAAATACGTTACTGCAACAACACAAACCTGATTTGAGAACAGAAAAGGAACAGTTCTTGGCATTCTCATCACTCAAGCAGACCCAGGTTGTGAGTGACCATAAACACGCAAAGGTGTTTATGACTATAAATGCACATCCCTTCCACATGCATGTGCCTACACCCTTTCATCCAGACACATGTTCACTTACTCTTGTGGGATTTTAAAGGAAGACAATATCTGACTTATTGCAAGAGAATGACTAATTTCACTCCTGTATTCAACAGATTTCTATGGAATGCCAAAAACTATCCTAACCTCAAGGGGAAACAATAGTACGAGTGTGGGCCCACTTGAACTTCTTCTTTGTTATGGGATTCAATATACAATAGATTAGTCAATATATGTCAATTGATTAAAAAAATCCATCAATGGAACAATGGAACAGCGAAGAGTATTGAAGGTGTTGGGGAAGACTTCTTCATTCACATGACATTTGAAAAATGGAAAGGCATTGTGAGGGGGCAAGTATGCAAACGTGGGACAAGGAACATTCTTGTCAAAGAGAACTAGAATGTCAAGGTTCGAAGGCTTACTGTACTTGAAGAAAAGTGAGGCATAAAGCAAGTGACTAGAGAAGTTTGGGGACAATAAGATAGACAGACACATAAAACCTTATGAACACTTAAGAGAATGAAGAGTCCAGAGGCTGTCACTGGAGAGGGTTCGGAATGAACTCAAAGTCGGTAACTTTTGTTTTGAGGAGGTCTAAGTATCACAGGGTCTCTGGATGGAGAGGTCAGTTGAGCATTCAATTTTGAACCAAAATGTTGGCAATTCAAATTCCTCAAGTAGTCCCTGAAAAGAATTCCACCAGTAGTCCCTGGTGATCTTTAGAAAAGAAACATCAATTGCAAATGCCCCGGTCTGCAGCTCTCTTGTGTAAGTTTAGGATTGCCAAGAGGCAGAGTCCTCTTGATGGTGACTGATTTGGATTGCGGTTTTGAGAGATTTTATTGTTAAAATGGAAGACACTAGAGCTTTCTGAGATTCTACAATTTTTGTCTTCAGAAAATCATTCTGGTTCTGGTGTGGGAAAGGGACAAAAGCAAGGAGGATATCTGCCAGATCCCAGAAGATAATAGTGATGACTTCATTTCAGGGAGAAGAAATGGATGAAGTAAACAGGCTAAGATTTTGTATATATCATAAAGGCAATATCAAAAAAATGACTGGATTAATTATTGTTGTTAATATATATCAGTCAGTCCCACTTTATAGCAACCCTATCTACAACAGAAACTGACACGTCCAGGCTCCACATCATCCTCAATCTTGATACATTTGTTGCATCTATTGGGTCAATTCATCTTACTGAAGGTCTTCCTCTTTTTTGCCAGTCCTTTACTTTAGGAAGCCCAGGTGATGCAGTGTGTTACAGGTCAGGGTGCTAACTGCAGGTCAGCAGTTCAAAAGCACCAGCCACTCCTTGGGAAAAAGTTGAGACTCTACTTCCATAAAGAGGTACTAATATCAGACACCCAGTGCCAGTATAACACAGAACAGACAGTGAGTTGTTTGATACTTTACTTTAAAAGCATGATGTCCTTTTCCAGGTTGGGTGTCTCCTGGTAACATGTCCAAACTATGTGAGATGAAGGTAACATGTTCAAAGCGTATGAGAAGAAGTCTTGTCATTCTCTCTTTTAAGGACCATTCTGGTTGTATTTCTTTCAAGACCTATTTTTTGTGTGTGTGTGTACTTTTGGCTTTCCATGGTACTTTCAATATTCTTCACCAACACAATAAATCAAATGCATTAATTCCTCCTTGATCTTCCTTATTCATTGTCTAACTTCCATCAGCATACGATGCAATCAAACATTATATGGATTTGAATAAGTGAACCACAGTCCTCAAAGTATGTCCCTTGCTCTTCAATTTGCAAAGGTCTTGTGTTGCAGATTTGCCCAATGCAACATGTCATTTGATTTCTTACTGCTGCTTCCAGGAGCAAGCATTAGTGTAGATACAAGCAAAATAAAATCCTGGAAAATGTCATTGTTTTCTTCATTTATCACAATGTTGTCTATTGGTTCACTTGTGAGGAATTTTCAATGTACTTTTCTTTCGCATCAAGTTGTCCTCTATATTTAAAGCAGGGGTCTCTGGCTTTCATTGGCAAATGCTTCAAGTCCTCCTCAATTCCAGACGGCAAAGTTGTGTCACTGCATATCTCAGTCTCCCTCTGATCTTGATGCCATGCTTCTCTTACTATAGTGTACGACCTCGTATTATTTTCTCAGATTGAATAAGTATGATTTCTCAAATTGAAGTGTGATTGAAGGATACAATGCAGACACACACCTTTCTAACTTTTACTTTTTAAAATTCTGCAGTCTTCCCTTGTTCTGTTTGCACTGCCTCGTGGTCTGTGCATAAGCTTTATGTGTTCTGAAACTCTCATTTTTCTAAATGTCATCGGTGGTTTGAACCACACCGCCCAATGTCTTTGCACAGTCATCAAAAACACAAACAAGCACCTGGATTCAACAGAGGCAGGCTAAAAGTGGTACAATCAATGTTTCTCCCTGAATAACCAGAGAAATAATTGCCATGTAACTATTTTGAAAAAGATTGCCAAAGAAGCATGCTTCAGTTTGAAAATTCAGGAGTTCCATTTTAAAGGTGACCAATTTGAAGCACTGGTTAGTTATACAAATGGAAGCAGTAGGTTGAAAAATAAGGTTGCTACGTTTATCATAAAACAATGCATGACACCTATTTTGAGTTTCAAGTTAAAAAATCATTTTTGGCATAAGTAAATGCAGTATTTGGGACACATTTATAATAAAAATGATTCATGGTATATTTGAAATTCAGATTTAAATGGAGCACTATATTTTATCTGGCAACACTACTCAAGGAGGTATTCGGATTTCAAGTCTTGTGTTTAAGGAGATTTCTGAGCAGTGACATAAGTTTAGGAGTTATCAGTATTTAAAGTTGAGCCTGAGATTACCTAGAGAGGGGAATGGATTTTAAAAAGAATGATCTAATAAAATGAGGGCTGGGGATGTGCTGTGGGGCCACATCCATATATAAATATCACAGTTGGGTTGACAGGCTTCGATCTATCCTAGACTTATTTTGTCTTTGAACGTGAGTCACAGAATAATCCACACTTAGACCTCTCACATAGTGGCACATAGAAGCCTGCTCCAAAACTTCATCCTCTCAATGTGTCTGTAATAACATCTCTTCCCACACATTATCCTTTATATCACAGGGAGAGCTTCTGTAAAAGACAGGGACAAATAGGCAGACTTTTCAGTGTCAAGATCTAAAAGAAAGAAATTTCACCCACTCCATCCTGGGTCACCATAGTAACATAGGTTCTGAAATTATTTAATCTACTTTCAAATTATATCTCCATGGTGAGCAAAATCAATGTAAGTGAAGAAATAGTGGGCCAATGAAGGCCAGTCGAATATTTAAGTTTTAATGCCGATGTTTTAAAGTTTAAGAGGAAAAGTGTGAAGGTCTATGGAGATCTCCATTTTATTTCACTTAGAAGCTGTACTAAATGGTCACCTGGAGATTATCAGGCTGTCAATTTGAGATAAATGAAATAGCAGCCAGTCTGCCTGATAATATGACTGGAAGATTGTAAAGTTTTATTACTTCATGTAGCAACCAAGAGGACTTGTTTTACCATTCATGTCTTCTTTTAGTTTTTCTTAACTATCTTCCCTCTCCCATTCATTGAAATGTGGGGCTGCATTTCTGTTGTATCCTGTCATAAATATATCACAGTAGTATAATTTACAGGTCACAAGGGTCATAGTTAAAATGTAGCTATACTATCAGACCTTTACTCTCCAACTCTTGGTCCTTTTCTTCGTATATTTATGGTCTTGGGCTTATTATTTAACCTTTGTACATTTTAGTTTCTTCATCTGCAAAAGGGACAGCACTAGTGATAACTTTCTTGTACAGATTTCATCAGAATTAAATAAAATACGGTAGATTGATCTTTTAGTAAAGTATTTACCACAGAAGTGATCAACAAATATTTTATTTGATAATCATTTATGCTATGTAGCAAGTGTCCCAGTGAAAAATAGCCCAACCGCATTCAAGCACAATGAGGAGAAAAATTTTAAGAGACAGAAGAAAATCTTTTTCATACTTGCCATCTACTTTAGTTTGCTAAGGTTAATGTGATGAAGTACCACATACTGGGTAGACATTTAGTACAGAAATTATTTCACAGCTTTTGAACTTGGAAATGTTTATTCAGGATGTTGACCTTATTATTTAATTTTAAGGACTCAGGGATGAGATCTGTTCCATGTCTCTTTCCTTGCTTCTGGTCAGGAAGTTGTGCCATTGTATCCTTGGTTCATGGATGTACCATTCCAAATCTCTTCTTCCTCCTTTACCCAGTATCTATTTCTTGTGTGTCTCACTGTGTCATTTCTTCTTTCATAAGACATCATGCATATTAGAGTAGCATGGCTCATCCTACTTCACTATAATCTCATGTTAACTAGTAACGTCTTTCAAGACCCTATCATTCCCAAGCAAGATCACATTAATAAGTCTTAGGGGTTATGTCTTTAATATGCCACCATCCTCTTGCTTTCACTCTCTTGACCTTTCAAGGTTCTTGATTTTACTATGGTTTGTTGTGATTTCACTTCTAAATCTTCTCTGCCACTACGAAGTTTACAGCTGCTATCCATGACTTGGTTGCTATTTACCGACTTATCTGTAATTATCTATCTGTTAGGTTTTATACTACTATCTTGTGACATGGATTTTGAAAACTGTTATACTCATAGATATATAATTAGTGAAAAATGTCTATGATGCTTCAAACAATGCTTCTAATGATCACAGTTAGATTTCACCAAATTATGTATTATTGTGAGAGCACATACAGACAGAAACTTTAAAAAGGTTCATGAATAGATGAAACTGAAAAATAATGATTTCTTCCCACAAACCTTTTGGGACACACTAATGTATCAAAGTAGAAACCAATTAATCAAAGTAGAAACTAACTATAGTATCATGGGTGGATTGGAAAGGAGTATTTGGAAATAGATATTTTATCCTATAACCCTGGATTGATGTTTTTCCACGATCAGATGATATTTTATCAATCCTAAGAAACTCATTGAAAATACCAAAGGATTGCCCAGGGAAAGGTGTTGGGGTATCCCTCATACTCTTCCTTTCACCCTTACCTTCCCATACAAAGACATTCTTACTTGTCTCATAATTCCCTCTTTACTTCTAGCAATGTCCTGTACAAATAACATTTTCTCCATAAATTAATTACACCCACTTGTTCTCATATGGGTTTGTGAACTTTATCTTCTGTACTGACTTCTTGAGCCATTTCTTCTGATGAATCATCACATTACAAGGGTACATCCAAAATTATTACCATAAAATGAAAGAAAACGGTATAAAAAATACAAAAATGCAAAGCAATTGTTTCCCAAAATCTTCTCCATTTTGGGCTAGGTATGTCCAAAGACAATGTTTCCATTCCTGTCAACTTTTTTGGGGAGAGGGGGCCATCACTGCCTCTGGTGGTCATGGGTGGTACCCAGTACTGCTCCTGAGAGCCGCTGCTGGATTTGAACCGCCAAATCCGCAGGCCGCAGTCCCGTACTCAACCACTTATGCCACCAGGGCTCAGCCCCCTGTCATCTTTCTCTGAGGAACTCTGAGCTCCTTTCCTTACTCCAAATCCAAAGGACAGTTTGCTATGCTCAAGAAAATTCAGATAGAGTTTTTTTTTCAAGTTGTGAGTTTTAGAAAGCAATAGAAATCTGAAGGACAGAATCAGGTTTGTAAGGTTATCCCATGAATTTCTCAAAGGACAGCCTTTGCTATGTTCAAAAAATGAGCAGATGCCTTTTCATGGTGGGGGAAAAAATTACTCCAAGCAACTTTTAAGACTTTTTTTTTCTTCACCGATGCAGATTTTAATTTTCATTAAATGTCTTCCTAATAACTCTTCATGATTGCCCTGGATGCTTTGAGAAAAACCTATTGATATGACCTCTTTCAAATTCTCATAAAGAGTCACCAAATCTTTCTACACTGACTTCTCTGCCATGCATTTAACTTGTCCCTTAGAAGATATTTTGATCGGATCCTTTTTGAAGGCAGCCTAATGAGATGAAAACAAGCATATGACTGAGAAAACTTTTCTAAGGCAACCCATTGTTCACAAAGACATCTTTTAAAAAACAATCGTTTTCTTTGCACATAATCCACATATCCTACAATTCAATAGTTTGATAATATTAAGAAGAGTTGTATAATCATCACCACAATCAATTTTAGAGCACTTTCTTCTTCTTTGTATTTATTGCTATTAGTTTCTCATTTCACCCAAGCTCTTCTGCTATAACCCCCAGAAACCATTAACCAAGTTACTCTTTATATGTCTTGCATTCCATTTACAGAAAAAACTTAAATACTAATAACAATAATAAAAAGTAAAACTTAAAATACCTCAATCAAAAAGAATGTAGAAAATATTTAAAAGTTGGGGCTGAGCCCCGGTGGCATAAATGGTTGAGTGTGGGACTGTGGCCCACAGGATTGGCGGTTCAAATCCAGTGGTGGCTCTCAGAGCGGCACTGGGTAGCTCCCACGACCGCCAGAGGGCAGTGATGCCCCCCAAAAAACCAAATAAACAAACAAAAAATTTTTAAATGGGTCAAAAGTAATAAGATACTACATTTTAGGCTATTTCTGTCATAATCGACTTTATAATGTTCTATGTACAGACATCTGTAAACATGTGCTTGCAAATTTGTTTGTTGTTAATAACCTATGAATGTGTAAGCTGGCACACTAATAGAATTGCTTTTGAGCTTACTGTTGCAGTATTTTATAGAAAATAGGGAAGATTTGTTACTTCATAATTCCTCTTAACAGAATGAGATATTTTTGTAGCATATAACATGTTATATACATATATGTATGGGTAAAAAACATATAATATATGTTGATTTTCATATTTGCTAATCTTTATATAAATGCACTATAAATTATTGATAAATTATAGATTAGTAGGTTGGTATATGATTATAGAATATATATGTTTGTTCATATATTAAAAAGCACATTAATATGCAATACTATGCTGAAATGTACAAAACTCCTGAAACTTGATCATTTTTACTCTGCAAATACAAAAATTACATGCGGTTCAACCAAATAGAAAGATTACAGTATTTGATAAAATATAGATTATTTACAGAGCTCAAAATTCAAGTGTATTATTAGATTAAGATTTGTCACCACAAAATACACTATCAAGGAGTACTATGACCCAGGGAAACCCTTATGTTCTTCAAACATTGCCTCTTCAGTGTTCAAAGTAAAATACCTAACCAGATGCCATATTCTCATTTTGCTGGTATAAAGCTTAGTGGACCAGTAAAAAGACATAATGTAAATTAATGACCAAACTTTTCCTTCTTATTTGGTGTGCAATTCTTAGCATAAAATTCGATAGATTATAATACACAATTGGACAATAAGAAAAGAAAAGGGAAAATATGGCAGAAAATAAAGCCATGAAAGAAAAGGAGGCTGCTTAAGAGTTTCTAATAGGACCCCTAGCGCTGTGATCAGTTACACATGGGGCCTATGAGTCAGAATCCACTTGAGGGCAGTGAATTAGTTTTCTTTAGCTGTTAGAGTTCAGAGGGCAGTAAAAGGGGTGTTGATTCATTAAACACACATACCTGAAAGTCACCGCCCAAAGCCAAACTCACTGCCTTTGAGTCATTAATTGCAATAACTACTTTAAATTTCAGAAACTGTGCAAACATTTCAGTAAGATGCAAAAGTTATTTCCTAAGGCACCACTTCTTTATGGTTGTTGCTTGTACTCCCTTCAAAAAAACCCTTATGGGTGAGTAGATCTGAGCCTTGCTATGAAAGTCCAAAAGAAACAAAAACTCAAAGGACTACTTTGAGGCAGGAAAGAATAGAGAATCAAGGAGTCATCATGAAAAGGAACACCAGGGGGCTCAGTTCAGAGAGAAGCTCTGAGGGAGACCTGCACTCGCTCACTTGCGAACATGGCCCAGATGCTTATGGACATGGTTTTGGTGCCGTCATTACATTATGAGCCCATTCAGAATATGAAGTCCATGAAAACAATCCTTTCAAGATTCCTTGACTCTGTTAAAACATATCCCTAAATCATTATCCATTGGTTCCAATGAAAGAAGTGCCAGGGTAATACTATGTTTATGAATATGTAGGAAAAGTGATAATGTTCCTCTTTTTACAGATAAAAGACTAGCATATTCACAGGATCTCTCTAACACTGCAAAAATTATGGCTAAATCCTCAAAAAAAAAAAAAAGGAAAGAAAAAAGAAAGAAACCCAAACTCATTGGCATTGGGTTCATTTTGGCCGACAGTGACTCACTAAGAGAGAAGAACTGTCCCTGTGGGTTTCAGAAACTGAGAATCTTTGTGGGAGTTGAAAGTCTCATTCTCTGCTGGTGCTTTCAAACTGCTGACCCTCAGGTTACCAACCCAGTGCATAATTTACTACTCCAAGAGACTCTAGAACTAAAGTCTCGGCTTCTGATTGTGCTCTTTCAGAACAGCATACTTTGGCAGTAGGGAGGTCTGAGTGCCAGCTCTATAAATAGCCTCCTAAGTATGGTAATCTATAGAGTCTGTTTTCTGACATCAGAAGTTATGCTCAACTGATATCCTTTTTCTTCTTTGAGCCTTTCTTCACTCTCCTAGGCTTTCTTCCCAAAGAGAAGAATGATAGTGCATGGAAAATAAGTGCATAGTGCTAAATAAGAAGCTAGGAAAAAACAATAAAGGAAAATAGAGTTTTGGGGTCAAAATCTAATACTACTGTCTTTTGGAGTGCTTCTGAGGCAGAGTTTTATATATATACCCCCAAACTATGATGCCAATCCTGATACTTATATCTTTTAGACTCTTCATTTTCTCAATTAAAGTGACTAATATGTTCTAATTGGGGGATTAAATGTTCTTTAAAAATTAATTAAAAATGAAGACTATAATAATGCCATCTTATCCAAAGGAAACAAAATACAGTGGAAATTGCCTTAAAGCTTAATGGGAAAAGAACTCTTGATTCTTTTGCTTTTCAATTCAATTTGAATGCAGACTTAAATTGAATAATGATTTATGATAATTTGCTTGAAAATTCAATGTGACTATTTTTGAAATATCTTATTTACTAAGTAGACTAAATATGATAGTTAATGTTTTCTGCCAATTTTACTAGGTTATGATTTTAGTATTTTGGCAGACATTAGATTGATTTTACATAATGTGAGCATTATATAAGTATAATGTAATCCTGTCCCATTTTGTGAACAGTTCATTAGTTAAAAATCAATCAGTTGCATGCCAATCAATTTCCTAGAGGGCATGACTTGTATCAATCCTATATGAATATTTTGAGAAAGCTCATTTTTTCATTCTTATTTTTTATCTTATAATTTCTTTTGAATATAGTTTTATCTGTACATAATCCACACATCATATAATTCAATAGTTTAATCATATCAAGAAATCTATACCATCATTACCACAATCAATTTTGGAACATTTTCTTTTTACTTATATCCATTGTTATTGGCTTTCATTTCCTTCAATCTTCTCTGCCACACCCCTGAGAAGGCATTAATCCAGCTACTATCCCTGTGTATTTATCTGTCCTGGACTCCATTTACAGAAAAACATTTAAAAAAAGAAACAGAACTAAAACATTAGTAAAGGAAAACAGAGAATAACCATGATACAAATGAAATATAAAAATAGCAAAACATAAATTTAAAATGGGTCAAAAGGGAGATCAAATGATACTACATTTTAACCTAACTATATCTACCATAATTGACTTTTCAATACTTTCTGTATTACAACAAGACTCTTCTCATCCCTAGATGGTATTCAGAGTGAATTCGTCAGAGGGGAACTCTAGGTGTGGACCTTGAAAATATATTTTGGACTTCCACTGTCATTGCTACCTTTCTACAAAACAGGTGTTTCCAATTTAAGCTCTGCTATCATTCCTTCCTTCAGAATTGGATTATATTATTTCCCATCTTTGTATCGCATAGGCTGGTGTGATTATTCTATGTGGATTTAGTTGACTCACTTATATGGCTGCATGTTTGAAAAATAGCCTTTAAGAACCCAGAACCTATTATGTCTGATAGTTGAGTACTGCTTAATTGCAGTGCCATACAGTGTTATAGCATTCATCTATTCAGTGTCATTCTAGGAAACTAAGTCTTTCTTGATTCGACATCTGTCTTGTCATCTTCCAATTTCCAGTGCTGGGGACATAAGTCAGCAGCATTCCATCTAGCCTGATAATTTAGGGATGATTTGGGGTTCATTAGGCCCTGGAATAATATTAGTCAAGAGACACCTCTAGCCTGATACATGACTCAATGACTTGAGACTTGCTGTCTCCACAACGGTGTGAGCTGCGGAAATAAAAGAGCAGCTCCCCTCTCGTACACTCTCATTCTGCTCTCCCTCTCCCTCTCAACCTCTCCGCTAGATAGGTCAAAGTGTAGGTATAGGCATAAGCACAGGTATCAGGACAGGTATAGGTAGGTTGCTGTTAGGTACCAGCATGTTATTGCCGTATCTTACACTGCCCAACGTCTCCCCTCGCCCCTTCCTCTGCTGCCCGTCCTCCAGCTAGGAGGTTATGTGTAGGTCCTTGTGATTGCCTTCCCCTCTCTAGCCCTCCTTCTCTCCACCCATCCCATAACTCCACTCTCACTACTGGTCCAGATAAGTTCATCTGTGCTGGGTTCCCCAAATTTCCAGTTCCTACCTGAACCAGTGTACCTCTTCCAGGCCAGCTGGATTTGTAGGGTAGAATTGGGATCATGATAGTTGGGGGCAAGAAGCCTTTATGAACTAGAGGAAAGTTGTATGTTTCATCGTTACTTCCCTGCACCCTGACTGACCCATTTCCTCTCTGCAACTCTTATGTAATTGGGCCACAAATGGGTTTTGGGCCCTCACTCTCCATACTCCTTATTCGCAGTGATGTGATACTTGTTCTTTGATGTTTGATGTTTGCTATCTGCTCCCTTCAACCCCTCATGATCATACAGGCTGCTGTGCTTCTTCCAGGTGGACTTTGCTGCCTCTGCGCCAGACAACCACTTGTTTACCTCCAAGCCTTTAGCTTTTCTGGAGAACTGCTTAAATAAATGATGGTTTTTAAAAATTAAAATCTTATAAAACCCTAAGAATCACTGTTGCTCTGTTCTATTGGGTAAAATTTAAAAATAAATAAATAAAAATGCCATCTCATTATCCTGAAATGAAATTTGTGACATTCTATTTTTCCACCACTTTTTTAAATGTCACCTATCCATTCAGTTTTGAGTTGAAAATTACATACAAGTCATGCTTTATTCATTAAAAATCACAGCAATATTAGTTTGCTTTCAGGTAATGACTTAAGCACACATGTGGATAAATACAGCAATCAAATGAAATATATTTCAGGGGGCTTCTTATTCTTTAATGGCAACCGCATCTATTTTTTAGTCGCTATTGAATTGACTAATGCCTGGCACGCCCATGTATAACAAAACAAGTCTGCTGACTCATATCCAAGGTTTGCTCAAACATTTTGTATCTTTTGAAATGTCCTCATTCCCTCTTACTGAGGAGCAATAAAATGAGAAAAGAAAAAAATTCAAAAGCAAGAGAAAATTAAAAGGAAACAAAGGGGCTCAAGACTCTCATAGGATCTATTTTGTCCTAAAGTCTACCTGACTGGCTTGCTGTTATTTCCTCCTTGTACAATTTATTCGATCATCTGGTTATACGCTGATTTGCATTTCCTTATTGGCTTGTGTTGTGTATTGCCAAGCCTTAATGAACATGGTAATAACTTGAAATCTCCCAGAAGCTCTGGACTTTGTGTTTAGCACTTGAAGATAAAACTTTGATTATAATAATGCCTTCAAGTTTCAATTAGTTGAGCCTTTGGATTTTCATAGACAAAAAGCAATCCTAGCTTCTATTCTTTCGTTGGCAGCAAGAGAGAAAAGAGTGCATATATATATTTTTTTCTGATTATAAGAACTCATAATGTCTCCCAAGCTGTGATAGTGCACTTTAGTAACGGAAGTTCCTTCCAAAGGGAAGTGTTTGAGCAGGTGGGCTCTCATTTTAGAGATTTGTGAAAGGCATTTTCAAGAAAGTATTTTAGTAAATGAAGGAACATCTCTGCAGTCGTAGTGTTTATTTGTCACAGATTGAACAAACTCACTTTGAAAGCCCTTCTCCCCTCCACTTCCTTTCTGAATGTCCTGCCCATGATCTTTAGATGGGAGAGGATGGTTTTGGCAAAGGAAAGTCTTGCTTGTTAATATTTCATAAATCCAGTGAAGAAGAAGACGGCTGTTGTTACATTATGGAGATATAAAGATACAGGATTGTTTTAGAAGCAATAAAAGTTTCCTTTATGGTCTTCTCTTTTTTACAATGGTTGTTTAAATCTGAATATTTGCTAGTTCTCTGCTGCTGATAAAACAGGTATAAAGCAGCATTTATCTACTAAAGTATGTGTTATTAAATAAGCATTGTTCTTTTGGACAAAGGTACATTGTTATTTTCTGCTAAGGTGCTGAATAGAATCTAGAATCATCTTTTCTCTCTCTCTCTTTTTTAGAATTTTTTTTCTCAAAAAATTTCTCCCATACAATCAGCTTATTGTCTACATTAGCTCCTGATCTTATTACAGAGTTATGCATGCAATCTCATTTTGACTCTCAATGGTCTCTTCTTCCTTGATGCCATCCTCTTTCCAAGGGATTTGTAGAGTGGAGATTTGTTTATTTGGGGCATGGAAATTTACCATATTTAACAGGGAAGCCGGCCCTTAACTACTTCCTGAAGTGGGTAGAACTGTCTTTGGTCCTCTAGGATCTAACACAGGGGTCCTCAACCTTCTTACTGTTGTGACTCTTTAATACAGTTCCTCATGCTTTGGTGACCCCCCCAACCATAACATTGTTTTTGTTGCTACTTCAGAACTGTAATTTTGCTACTGTTATGAATCAGGTGACCCCTGTGAGAGGGGTCATTCAATCCCCCAAAGGAGCCGTGACTCACAAGGTGAAAACCGCTGCTCTAATACCTGCCTTACCACCTTACATTTGTCAACCCAGCTGGTCATCATAGTTTAATTCTTCTTCCACAATAGAACATAATGAAGTTGCCTGCAGAACTTAATCATTTCCACCATTAGAAGCTAAAAGGGTAATTCTGTCATCCGTAAGATGACAATATAGAAGGGGCTCTACTCCACCAGCATACTTAGTGTGCTCTTCGAGGAGTGTACATAACGTCATTTTCACCAGTAGCTATTAATCAAGAAACCCTGATGGCATAGTTGGTTAAGTATTGGGATACTAACCACAATGTCAGCAGTTTGAATCCACTCACTGATCCATGGAAGAAAGATGTGACTTTCTACTCCCATAAATTGTTACCAACTTGCACCCTCGTAAGAGGCATTCTATCCTGTTCTATATAGGGTCACTATAATTGTAATTGGTTTAATAGGAGTGATGAACTAGTCAGGTTCCTTTCGGTACAGTATGACCAAAGGTTTGAGATGCCTAAGGTTGCCTAGATCTACAACTTTCTAAATGAGTGAGCTCAGGCAAACTATTTCACGTCTTTGTGTTATTTTTTTCTTTATATATAAAACAGAAATAGTCATAAAACCAGTCATAAAAGCTGTTATGAGAATTAAATGAGTTAATACTAAGTGTGCTTGGAACAATATTTCTCATGAGTAAGCATCAAGTGTATACTACAATTCATGTCATGATTTTTCTCCTCCATTTCGTAAATTACTAGAGAATAAGGCCCTTTTCTATCCCATTTTCATTATGCTTGTCCATTAGTGTATAACTTACAGATGTTTGCTCTATTTATCATCTGGAATTCTACAACAGACAAATAAATAACATAGATCCCCAAAGGCTATTTTGTTGTCACTATTTGTCATTGGTCAAATCTCATTCCTGGTGACCTTATATATAAGAATAAAAAATGTTGTTCAGTACATTGAAGTACAACAAACATTCTTCTATCTTCTTTTCCTTGTCCAGATATATTTTGTTTACAAAATCAGTATGCCTTGGGTTAAGTGCATCTTATTCCTTCAGTGACATTTGCTTTATAAATTTCAAAAGTTCTTGTGCAACAAACTTAACCAGTCCAACAAGTCATGTGATCTCTTGACTACAATGGACATGGATTGTAGAGTCAAATAAAATGAAACCTCTCATAATATTAATCTTTTACTGATGTATCATAGTGGTGTTTATTGATTTTGGTTGTAAGGATATTTTTTTTCTATGCTGATGTGTAATCCATATGTAAGGCTGTAATCATTGAACTTTGTCAGTAAGTGCTTTAAGCCATCATTTTTCACAAGAAAGTTTGTGTTGCACCCATTTGGTAGATTGGCACTGAGTTTTCTTCCAACTTGACACTATTTTCTTCTTCATATAATTCATCTTGTAGCATTTTATTCAGAATCCATATTGAATGCATAAACCAATAGTATGCAACCTTGATACATACCATTTCCAATTCTGGCCCTTACAGTATCCACTTGCTCTGCTCTAATCTCTGCCTGCTATCAATACTCAGTTTCTGCATGAGTACAATGAAGCTTTTTGGTTTTTCCATTCTTCTTAATGCTATACATATTTTGTTATGATTCACCTATTATAGTGCTTCATGTAGTCAATAACATACAGATAATTCTAGCATTTTCTCCTTTATCAGAGGTCCATCTGACCCCAGCAGTGATAACCCTCTTTCTATGTCCACTTTTGAATCTTGCCTGAACTCCTGAGAGTTACTGTCAATCTATGACTAGACTGCAATTACTGTAGAAATGACTTTAGCAAAATGTTGCTATCTAGCAATATTAATGTCCTTGCTCAATAATTTGGGCATTTACAAATAGTTTTCTTGGTAATGGGCAGGATTGTGGCTATCTTTTAACCACACAGCCAAGTAGCTGTCTTTCAAATTTCTTGACAGAAACCCATAAGCACTTCCAAGGTGACATTTATTGGTGGAATCATTGGAATTGGAACAGGCACTAGTGCCTGTGCTATAAACCCCATGGTTAGGAATTGACTTTGTTTTCTTATTTGTTTGCTTTAGTGCAAAAATAGGCACATAAACTTTTCAATGATTTCAAAGCTGCATGTGCTGAAAGGGAAAGGGATTTTGATGAAAAATGTGTTGTGTATAAGGGTTTGGTTTAATATTTCAAACTGGGGCCTAATATACATACCACAAATCGGCTTTTAAGAGTCATCTCATGCTTATAACCTAGGAATGATCTGGATCCTATCAGTTTCTGAAAGTTTTTGTTTGTTTGTTTTTTGTTTTCCCCAATGACTTCAGTGCAACTTGGCTTTCTTTCTGTATACCAGAAGTTATTGAATGTTAACCAATTCTTTTGAGTACACTGACACTGTATACTGTTTCCATTTTTATGCAATGCTAATTGTGTCACTAAAATCTTGCCTGTAGAATCATTCAGTAATATTTCTGACATTGTCTTTTAAGTTGTGCAGCTTAAGAAATGCTGATTGTGTTCTTCCCTTTGATTTTCTAACTCTACATCTTGGTACATTTCATCTTCTTATTTTGTTGAATCTTCTCAATCTGCCCTTGGAAAATTTTCATTTATTTCTTTTGCTTCCATATTTCTTCCATTTGCTTTCACTACTTCTACTTAAGACTGTTTTTTTTTCAATAAGAACCTAATTAATGAAACAAAATTGTATAGAATATTAAAATTCAAAGGAAATCAGACTTGGTTTAGTCTGAGGATTTGAAGAGGGAAATATCAATAAAAATTAAGCAGGTAGTTTTAAAACTGGACATGTCTTTAGTCCTATCGCCACCAATGCACACTAAATTCCTACTTTCAGCCCACCAATATTTAATCAGTTCCAATGAATGATTTGAATGAGACAATTCATTAAAAATACCAATCATTTGAATTGTTAAAAAAAAGTTTATTTGGTGTTTCACAATGATCTACCTATTTCTATTTATTTATTATTCTTTATAAATCATTGTATTGGGGACTCTTACAGTACTTGTGACCATCCACACATCAATGTTATCAGCACATTTGTATATATGTTCCATCAGTCTTTTCAAAGCATTTTCTTTCTATTTGAGCCCTTGGTAACAGCTCCTCTTCTTTCCTTCCCTTCCCCATTCTCCCACCCTTTTGACCCCTGATAAATTATAAATTATTATTATTTTCATATCTTACACATGGGGTACTCAAACTATGATGGACCACATGTGGCCCATCAAGGACATTTATCTAGCAGACTGGGTGTTTTTGCCACCCTGCCTGTCTTCCTTAGCAGCCTACTAATCCTGGTCTGCAGTGCATATGTGTGGAATGTTTGCACCAAGCTCTCCAACTCCTCTCCTCTCTGTCTTGGATATGATCAGATGAGTTATGAGCTTCCCTGGGCAGAGCCTGCTACTGCCTGAGGACTGAGGTAAAAGCAAGTTAGGATTATTATTTCTTTTTAAGTTAGGAGGTCTATTTTTTTCTTTTTTCTTTTGCAGTCAGTAGGGTCTTTTCTGTGTCAGTAAGAGGGAACATTTTTTTTCTGAAGTTAGCAAAGCCTTTTTTAAGTTGGTGAGTTGGTTGGGGGTGGTTTTTAGGGGGGTTGAATCACGGTGATATGCAAACAGTGCTCAGTGTTAAAGCATATTGCCAGTTCTCAGAGGTCATGCAAACAGCCAATGCTCAGTGATAATGATGATTGTAAGGGATACGTATTCATGCAAGTTGTCAGCGGTCAGTGCTATTGCAAATGGTCAGTGCTCAGTGTTATCACATGGGGCCCCAAACGGTTCATCTGCCTAGGGCCCCGTGGGAACTCAATCTGGCTCTGCAGACAGCTGAGGAGGAGGAAATCCAATTTAATTGACAGTAAGTGCATTTATATTCTGATCGCTATTCAGTGGGGTATAATGTTGTATGCTGTATGTTGTGTAAGCCCCAGTTCACACTGGTGTGACCTCTGAGCAGTGTGAATTCAGCCAATGGCCAAACTCACATTAAATTCAGGGTGGAAAAATGCACATTTGCCTTATTTTTTCCTGCAGTGGAATCTGATTGCATGCGTCTCCTCACCCATGCGGTCAGATTTCTGTGCAAGTTCACAGATCACAGTGGGGTTCACACAGTGTGAACTGGAAAGGTGGTGATGGAACCTGCTCCGTAAGCGGGCCAGTTCTACACTCAATCAGTGTGAGCCTGAGGTAAAACCATATTGGAGTTCAACCAATGTGGGCACTGGTGAGGCTGAAATGATGTGGACTGGCAAGGCTGCATTGATGGACACTGATCAGACTGCATTGATGGCCAGTACAGTCTTTGTGTCTCTGTATGGGCAAAATTATTGCTGTCATATTGTTTTTGTAGGGATATATATGTATATATATATATGTATATATATATATTCAGTGATATTAAGAAAGAAATTAACTCAGAGTGCAGGATAGTCAAGGAGCAGTGGATTTATGATTGCTTTTTCATGCAGTACAGGGAAAGAGCTAGAATATATGCTAGAATATAGTCTGTGTTCAAAGACTACATTTTGAGTCGACACTATCAAACTCAACATAATGGTAAGTATAATTGGTTGGAAAAGTGAGAAAAGATAAAATATTAAAATTGAGAAATACATTGACAACGCAGAATAATACTTTTGTGAAGCAGAAGCGGCTAAATATTTCATCACTGTGAACAAGTTTCCAAGTCGCCAAGCTAATAGCATGCACTGGCAGACCATTCATGGAGGGAGAATTTGTTAAAGAATACCTTCTTTCTGTTGTCAAAGAGATGTGTCCAGAGAAGACCAATATATTTAGTACAGTGAGTCTTTCAGGACCTACAATTACACAAAGGATTGAAGAAATGGGAGACAATCTGCATCAGCATCTGCAAAGCTCTACAAAAAAAAAATCCTGTTTTTCCTTGGTACTTGAAGAAAGTAATGATGTTCATGATTCTGCACAGCTTCTAATTTTTATTCATGGAATGAATTGCTATTTTTTTGGGGGGTGTGTGCATCACTGCTCTCCGGTGGTGGGAGGAGGAGACCCAGCCCCACTGCTGGAATTGAACCTCCATCCCAGTGGGCCGCAGTCCCTCGCGCAACCACCACACCACCGGGGCTCAGCCCAGAATGAATTGCTATTTTGAAGATACGAAAGAACTTGCTGCACTGCAAAGCATCAAAGGAACAACCACAGAAGAGAATATCTATGAAACTGTGAATGGTTTGGAGGTGGACTGGGTTAAACTAGTCAGTGTGGCAACTGATGGTGCTCCTAGCATTGAGGGGTCTAGGAAAAGATTAATTGCTCTCATTAACCAAGAGATGGACAAACAGAACCATTCTCATCTAATAGCCATATACTGCCTCATCCACCAACAAACTCTATGTAGTAAATGACTGAAGTGGCACTGTTATGAAAATTGTGGTATCTTGTGTTAACTTTATCAGCGTTAATACACTAAACTACGGACAATTTCAGGAATTTCTGTCTGAGCTAAAATGTTGCCTATGAATATGTTCTGTACCACACAGAAATCTGTTGGCTGAGTTGAAGGAGAGTTTTGAAACATTTCTATGACTTGCTTCCACAGGTTACAGCTTTTCTGCTTTCAAAAAATAAAAGGACTAGAGCTCTATAATGCAGAATGGAAATGGCACCTTGCCTTTCTGACAGATGCAACAGAGCTACTCTGTTTCCATGTGCAAGTTCAAGGAAAGGGGAAGCTCATCTGTGATATGTAATCACATGTGAAAGCATTTGAAGTAAAATTAGGCCTCCTCATCAAACAAGTGAAGAAGGGAAATTTCTGCCATCTCCCGCAACTCACAATCTGTTAGTGAAAAAAACATTGGTTGCATTCCCCAACGAAACATGTGTGGATTCACTGGAAAAGTTGCAAAAGGAGTTCCAATTTAGATTTAAAAAGCTTCATCGCCATAAACAGCACATACAACTTTTCCGCAACCCATTTTCTATTGACATTGGAAATGTGGACACTATTTATCAAATGAAACTGGTTGAACTGCAGAATTGTGACTCTCTGAAAGACGCATTCAAGTCAAGCAGCCTTCCTAATTTCTAGGCATCTCTCTCCTCTGAGGCATATCCTAATCTCAGGAACCAGGCACTCAAAATGGCAACCATCTTTGGCAGCACTTATATCTGTCAACAGACTTTTTCCAGAAGGATGAAATCTCCAACCAGATCTAAACCAACTGGCACACCAGCGTCATTTGTTATGACCAGCAGTGACAGATATAGAACCAGACATTGACCATCTCATTAGCCAAAAGCAGGCCCATAGTTCCCATTGACATACTCATAAGTTTGTTGATCTAACTTTACTTGTTCTTCATTTTTAAATATTGTACTTGTTCCCATTTTTTTATTTCAAAATAAGATATGTGTAGTGTGTATAGAAATTTGTTTGATTTTTTTAAACTACTCCAGTAATCTGAGGAAGAGTGAACTGGGCCCCTGTTTAAAAAGTTTCAGGACCCCTGTCTTACACCTCCTCTGTCTGCTTCTACTCATGTTTCTGTTGTTTGACCCCCAAGGGATAGGGGTGGGGTGGTATACATCAATCATTGCAGTCAGTTTCCCCTTTTCTCCCCCTTCTACCCCCACTTTCTTCTTACCCTAATGGTATTGCTACTCCCATTATCATTCCTAGGAAGATTATCTGTCTTGGGTTCTGTGAGCAACATAAGTGCTCTTATTTGTAACAGTGCTCTGGTCTACTCAAATTTGTAAGGTGTACTTGAGGTCATGATAGTGTGGTGGAGGAAGCATTAAAGAACTAAAGGGATATTGTGTGTTTCATTGGTGCTATGCTGCACCCAGGCTGGCTGGTCCTTTCTTTGTGATCCTTCTCTGAGGAGATGTCCAATTGTCTACAGATGGACTTCGGTTTTCCACTCCAGTGACCCTTGTTCACATTGATATTATTATTATTTGGGGGTCTTCTGATGCCTAATATCTGATGTTGTCGACACTTTGAGATCACACAGACTAGTATGCTTAATCCATGTAGGCTTTGTTGCTTCCCTGCTAGATGGTCACTTGTTTAACTTTCAGTCTTTAAAACCTCCAGATGCTACGTCTTGTAATAGCTGGGCACCATAAGTTTTCTTACCACATTTTCTAATGCACCCATTTTGACTTCAGCAATTGGGTTGGAAAGGTAAGCATCACAGATTATCAACTTATTAGAAAAAGCTTTTCTTGCATTGTGGGAGAATTTAAGTAGAGACCCAACATCAGTATGTTAGATTGATAGCTAACATATAAAATTATGTACATAGTCCTATATCTCTATCATTACATATTAATATATTTATATATATATTTATATTATACATCTATAACTGTCTTTGCTTGCTGGTTCTCTCCTCTATATCCTCTTACTTTCCTCCTATCCCACTGTTATAATTGACCTTTATTTGACTCTCAGCAATTTATCTTGACTACATTGCACTTGTATATATTTATTTCTTGCCTTTTGCATCTGCACATTTTGAAGACAAAAACAAAAACTCCTAAGTTTACGGACAAGAAAGTCTGAAACCAGGAGAGAGTAGATGGTGCTCTCAAAGATTCATTGCTAATTATTTTGGACTAACATATCCTTGGATTCCTGGTGGCATAATAGTTACAAACCTGGCTGCAATTCAGAAGAACAGCAGTTCAAAACCATCAGCCTCTTCATGGGAGAAAGACAGAGCTTTCTACTTCTTTAAAGAGTTACCATTTTGGAAAACCCAAAGGGTTGTTCTACCCTGTCCTGTAGAGTCAATATGAATCAGCATGGACTGGCTGGCAGTAGTTTGTGTTTTTTAAATATTTTTAGGACTTCTCTGATTCTTTTGAATGACTGCCTCGTGGTCCATGGATTCAAGGGTTCTGAAACTCCCATTGTGCAGAGTGTTGCACCCAAAATATTGTGATCCCCACAGTCAAATGCCTTTGGGTGGTCAATAAAACACAAATAAACATCGTTCTGGCATTTTCTGCTTTGAGTCAAAAGCTATCTGATACCAGTAGTGATAGTCTTCATTCCATATTTTCTCTCATCCAGCATGAATTTCTAGCAGGATCCAATTGATGTTTTGCTGCAAACGTTTTTTAATTATCTTCTGGAAAATTTCGTTTGCTTGTTATATTAATGATATCATTCAATAATTTCTGTGTTGTGTTGAAATGCATTTTCTTAGAATCAATACATATCTGGAGCTCTTCCAGTTGGTTAGCCAGTTAGATAACTTCCAAATCCCTTGACAGAGAAGAGTAAATGCTTCCAGCATTTCCTCAGTTTATTGAAATCTTTCAGTTTGTATGGCATAAGCTCGTGGAGGCTTGCTTCTTGTCAATGTCTTCAAATCCACCCGTACTTCTTCCTTCAATAAGATTTATTCTTGGGCACATAATGCATCTTGAAATATCTGAATGTTGACCAACTTGTTGGGGCACGGTAGCTCTGTGCCTTCCTTCCATTTCATTGCATGATTCCTGAAGAGTTCCTTCTTTTGTTCACAGAAGTCCTTACTGCTACCCAAGGCCAGAAGAACACATTTGTCTTCACATTTGTCATACACCTCCAATGCATGTCCAGATGTTGATACTTTCATGTCCTTGGGACATATAATCAGAAGGAGAAGGGTATCACACTTGGTAAAACAAAGGAGCATCCAAAGAGAGAAAGATTCTCCGTGAGATGGATTGACATCGTGTCTTCAACAAAAGACCCAAATATAACAACAAATGTGAAGAGGAGAGAACAAGGCTGGGCAGTGTTTGATACTCTAAGGTTGTTATGATGTATGACCAACTCAGTGGTGCCTAACAACAACCGAACTCATTTTATATGAACTACAACAAGAGTTCAAAGTATTTGAGAACTTGTAGAATTCTATGAAAAGTGCTGCAAGCGTATACATTTTTCTTTCTCCGTCAAAATATTAATTGCTCAAAGAGCCTCAAGGGTCTTTGCTTTATGTTAAGATTCCCTTTGTGTAGCTTTCCTAGAACATCTTCACTGGCCAGATATGTCTGAGCCTTTGTAGTCAATGAACAGCAGCAGTCTGCCACTAAAACTGTCTGACACTAGAAGCAGAGCCAGGTACGGTGTTGAGCTGACCCAGCTGTAGAACATGTGCCTTTTCCTCCCTCTATCTTTATAGATTTTGTACTGAAGTCTTTCTGAGTGACTAAAACCTCATGGGATCTTGCATTTGAAGATATCTAAACTATAAGGGTCCAATTCTTGGAGGTGGAACAGTACAGTAGAAGTGCTGTTGATAGAAGCTGCCACTCTGCAGATCTAGAACAAGGGCATTGCTCCCCACCTGTGTCTGCTCCAGAAGCCACATGGGGTGACTTAGCATGCTGCAGCTGTGCAAATTTCCATCTCTGATAAAACTTCGCCTGAGAGGTATTTGCTGATGATTGTCAACAATCAAATGAATTATAGATGATGTTGGTAAACAAAATGCTGCCTTGATGGATGATGACTTGGCTCTACTCTGACACGAATGCTAAGTCATTCAAAGCTCTGATTAAACCCATTACTGTAAAATAATCACCATCCATTACCTTTAATGTCGTGAACTGACAACCTAGTTAAGGCAGCGGATGGTGTCAGCAAAGTGATTTGTTGTACTGCATGTCCATCGACAATAAATCACTTCAATAAATCAATGAACAGTTGCAATAAAACAATATATTTTCATATTTCTTGACATTCAATTACAGAGCGTGTATACTGACTTATTCTTAAACACAAACACCAATATGGAAGGATTCGGCATTCACCAGCAATGAAGTCAGGATGAATTCTATTTGGGGCCAGAATGGAGGAGGACTGTGTAATTATGTATGTGGGAGCACGTGCATGCATGTGAGTACCCCTTCAGTTAGATACCTAGCTGCTCCTGCCAAGGTAGCAGTCGATACGTGCATAGCAATAATCATCGAGAGGTTTCCTGTCCTGAACTCAGATAAAGGTAGGTCATAACATATGGAATAAAAAGCAAAGGACTAGTAATTGGGAGGACTAGGAACTCTTGTTAACCAGTTATTTGACCTTGTCTATGTCATTTAGCTTTTCTGTGATTTAGTTCCTTCATTTCTAAAGTGGGGACAATAGCTGTCTACCCAGTGTAAATATAATCACTTTTCAGATTTAGAATACACTAGTTTCTCTCAAGGGAGTGAGATGGGCTTTGCACCCCTGTAAAGAGTTACAGTGCAGGCCACTCACAGGAGCAGTTCTGTCGTGTCTTCTGGGATCGGTATGAGACAGCATTAGAGAGGGCAGTGAGTTTTGTGGCTATTCCTCTAAAGCACTGGGTCAACAGTGAGTACTGACCACAGACACTTGCTTCGCTCTCACCAGCAGCTGTGCAGGAGAAAGATGTGACTGTCGGCTCCTATAAGGGTTACAGCCTCTGAAGCCCCACAATGCACTTCTACTCTGTCTTCTAAGGTCTGAGTCAGAATCAGCTCAATGAGGCAAGCATTTGCGTACAGTTCTTTCACCCTGCATTTTTATTCTGCTGCTGAAAGCTTTCCAGCTGTAAATCTTACCTAGCTCCATTTTAACACCATGCTGTTATCATATGTATTGAATTGCTCCTTTATTCTTAGACATTTTATCTAGCATTAATTTTGTGCCAAGCAGTGTGCTAGGATACAGGAAATAAACTGTGGGGTTATTGTGTGGTTTTGTGGTGCAAATGAAGAAACAGGAAAAACAGAATTTATGTCAAAATATATTACACAAAAATCACTTTCTAAATAGCTTCAATATGTTTTTTAGCCACTATAGTCAAAATTAAGAACATATACATTGTGCCCCTATGTATGTTCAGCTCATTTTCATTATTGCTCCCAGATATCTATTAGATTAAAAGTGTCTTTGTAAGTTAGACAGATAAGTAGTCTTAGATTCCATTAAGAGCCCTCATTCTAATCAAGGGGAAAAGTAAGCATATTAATGAATAAAATATGAGACAGAATCTGTGCAAAGAAATTTAAAAAATAGCTATCAAGTTCCTCTGTGCTTAGAAGAAAGATAAATTACATCCAATTTGAAAAATATAAGGAAACTATAAGGTTGGGCAGGCATCTAAGAGGGTTCTGAAAGAATAAGTAAAATTAAATAAGTATAGATGAGAAATGAAAGGATGTATAATTCAAAGAAGATTGTCTCCCAGTAGAGAAATAAACAAAGTCAAAGGACACAGGAAAGTAAAAGTTTGTGTGGAGATTTAGCTGCTGTATTAGTTTATATGGGATAGGTTATATTGTAGTAGCACATTAACTCCAAAATCCAAGTGCTTGAACAAAATACCACATCAAAGCTGCATACGATAAGCATCTCTCTCATAGATCACTGAGAACCTAGATTCCATCATCTTGTGGCTTTGCTAACTGAATATGCAGCCTTCTCTGTTATGCCAGGAAGGGGATAAAGATGCAAGAGAAACACTTGCTCTTCTATAATCTGGCACAAAGGTAGCACACCTTTTGTGCTAATAGTCAATTAACCAGACCCCATTTGTATGGCCAAAGTATAAGGAAAGAGAAAATGTAAGAGAAAGCAGATCATTTGGGAAATGTGGCTACCTCTATAGATCATAGTGCACATTTAAAGCATAAAGTGTGGAGGTTAAAAATAAAATCAGAAATGTCAATTACTTCTTATCAATGAATGAGGGTGAGGAATTTATGTAAATAATAACTGGATGCGAGTTCTTGGAAGATGGAATGAAAATAGGGTGTCTTGCCTAGAATTCCCCTCATGTGGCTCAGAGGCTGACAGATGAAGAGGCCAAGTCTGGGAATTTAAACACAGGACTAGACTGTAAACAATCCACGAATATTTCAGACCTCTCTCTATATATATATAATACACAGGGTCGATAAGTGACTGGCAGATTTCTTTACATACTACTTACCCACCACAGGCACCATTAGGTCAATCTCCCACTTCTTCCACCTCAGTAACACACACACTCACATATAACCTCCCAAATAGCACCATATCACATAGTCCTCTTCTCCAACTCATCAAAAAGTGCTATGCTGAACAGAAAGACTTCCAAGACTATCACTTAAATCCCACTCCAGAGCACCTATATTCTATTCCTCTTACCCATTCAAATATTACTCCCTCTTCATCACCACGCAATAAAATTTTCAGCTCCTGTCTTTTTCTCCTCTAACCTAAAGGATCAAACTCTTCTTGCCCTACAGAACCCAGAAGCCTATGTATCATCTATAGCTCTACCATTATACAGCAGAAACAGCAGCCATCAACAGCGACCACACAAAAAAAGAGAAGTAATAGTCCCTGATAAACTTATTTATTTTTTAAAAGAAAAAATAAAGACTATAAAGAAAAATCAGCATCAACAATTTAACAGTACCCAATAGAATGCACAGAAGAAAAAGCTCTTGAACTTCCAGAAAGAGAATACATGAGCTTGATGGTTAGGGCATTCCAAGAGATTAGGAGATCCATCCTGAAAACAAATGAAAAAAGCGAGCTACTATAAACATCACACCCAAAGAAAATCTGGAGCTAAAGAATGAGGTAGCAGAAATTAAAACAAACAAACCGAAAACCCAAAGAACAAGATCTGACCAATAGAATGGAAGAAACTGAAAATCAAATAAATGAACTCAAACAAAGCAAACAGAATTCAGTAAATGAGAGAAACAAACAAAAATGCAAACTAATCTGAAGAAAATCTGAGGATGATATATGATACCAGGAAATGAAATAATATTCATAATATAGGGGTCCTTGAACAGGAAGAAACAGATAAGTAAACAGCTAAAATAGTAAGGCACTCCTTGAAAAATAAAATCTCCCCAGTATCACACAGGAGATGAAAAACATTCAGGAAGCAGAGGGAGCACAAAAAAATTCATATCTTTAAAAAAAAAGACACACATCAGGACATAAAGAAATCAAATTTCCAAATTCAAGGAAAAGGAGAGAATTATATAGAAGCTAGAGATTTAAAAAAAAGTCACATGTAAAAGTAAACAGAGAAGAATAAGCTCAGATGTCTCCACAGAGTCCATGCAGGAAAGAATAAATTGGAGCAATATATTCTGAAAGTTGAAAGACAATTGCAATCCAAGAAATCTTTATCCAGCAAAGCTTTCCATCAAATCTGAAGGATATATAGAAGTCTTCTCAAACAAGATGAATTTGTAAAACCAAAAGCAGTATTTCAAAAATACTGTAAAGTTCTCGATAGAAAACCAAGAACTGTAGCACTAAAAAAAAGAGATCACCATAGGTTGCTATACCACCCAGAAGCCAACACACTGAAAATAGTAACCAAAACATTACAGATCTAGTGGAGAGATGAAAGCATGAATAAACTCCTTACACATATAGATCATCCCATAAAGGGGAAATAAAGGAAAATAATCAAGCACAAATAATACCAGATGATAGCAACTAATCTACACTTAGATTTAATTATACTGAATGTCTGTGGACAATCAAAAGACAAAGAGTAACATACTGAATTGGAAAACAAAAATCAACCTGATGTCTTCAAGAGACACATCATATAGGGGGTCAACAGACCAAGAACACATAACCATCATAAACATATTCACACCCAACAGAAGACACTCAAAATTGATCAACCAAATCCTCAAAGAGATGAAAAGAAAAATTACCATAAGACAACATCAAGAAATAAATGGAGTACAATTGACTAAAGAAAAAGTGAAACTGTTGCTTTTTGCAGGCAATTGGATTTTATATATTGAGAATCCTAAGGTGTCCACGAAAGGATTGCTGGAAGCAATAGAAGGGTTTAGTAGCAGGATACAAGATTAATAAGCAGAAATCAATTGGTTTCCTATATACTAGTGATCAGAATATTGAAAAAGGCATTGAGGAGGCAATACCCTTCATGGTAGCTGAACAAAAGCTGAAATACCTAGGAATGAAGCTAACCAAAACCCCTAAAGCAACCTACAAATTCAATGCAATCCCAATTCAAATCACAACATCATTCTTTAGTGAAATGGAAAAAACTAAGAACCAACTTTCTATGGAAAGGGAAGAAGCCCATGGTTGGAAAAGAACTCATCAAGAATAAAGTGGCCGTCTTGCACTATCTGACTTCAAAGTCTACTAAACTGCCATGGTTGTCAAAAACAACTTGATAGATACACAGACCAATGACCAGGAGAGAAAATCCACAAATGAAAACATCTAAACAAAGACAGCAGGTTTTTGAAAGACCCAATAAGCATTAAATGGGAAAAAGATGCCCTCTTTAAAAAATAACTCTGGAAAATTGGATCTCCACCTACAGAAGAATGAAATAAGACCCATATCTCATCCCATGCACAAAAAACAAACTCAAGCTGCATCAAAGACCTAAATAAAAAACCCAAAGTTATCAAGACCATCAATAAGAAAATCGGGACAAATCTAAGTGCCCTAGTTGAGGATGTCCATGGGATGTCAGAGATAACAAAAGAAACACACCCCATGGAACACAAAGTAGGTGACTGGACCCATTAAAAATAAAACACTTGTGTATATCGAAAATTTTCATTAAAAAAGTAAAAAAAAATCCCAGAAATTTGGAAAAAAATATTTAATAGCAACAGAATGGATAAAGAGCTAATTACTAAAATCTACAGTATATTACAAACCTACAAAAAGAAATAAATGAATAATTCTTCAAGGAGAACAAAGGATCTGAACAGATGATTCATAAAGAATGACTCTAATGGCTGATAAACATGAGAAAATGCTCCCATTCACTAGCCTTCCAGGAAATGCAAGTCAAAATCATCAGGAGATACTCTCTGAGAACCCTAAATGGAACCCAATTAAAAAGCAAACAAACTGAGAACAAAAAATGCTTGAGAGGGTGTGGTGAGGTTGGAATTCTTATCCCTTATTAGTAGACTCATTAATATGTAAGAGAAGGAGATACAGCAATTTCTAAAACAGATGACCATTGAAATTCCCTATGACCCAGCAATACCATTATTGGGCGTATACCCCAAATAAATAAGAAATAGATCAAGAACAGCCATATAGTTCCAGAGTCTACAATAGCAAGAATCTAGTACAGCCTAAATCTCCACCAAAGATAAGTGGACAGAAGAAGTCTGGTATATACATACAATGGAATACTACACATCCCTAAGAACCCACGCTAAAACTAGGAAACACCTCACAACAGGGAAGGATCTGGAAGACAACTATTCTGAATAAAGTTACTCAATCACAAAAGAACAAAAACTATATGAGTCTACTGCTGTAGGAACAAGCATCAGAACAGGCACAAGCTCGGGCTTGTAGGGCATCCAGTGTGCTGGCCAGTTGGGCAAGAAAGACTGGCAGAGAATCTGATTGGTGCCAATGAACCATACACCATCTGCTCTAGGTTAAGTATTTTGAAGGACAATTTCCAGAGGGTGCCTCAAGTCAACTAAGATCAAATGATCAAGGGAAGTGGAGGGATATTGTCTACTGAGTGGTTGTCATGTAAATCTATGATCAGGTCCTTCCCCCTTGGCAGGTCTACAGCTCCATCAGAGGAATGAAGGATAGCATTGGGAAAAAACAAGTCAAGAGAGGGGGAAAAAGAGTGAACACTGGGGGAACACAAATGCAAAGAGGGATGACTGATCTGCAGGTGGGGTGATATATGACAGGAAATTCTTTGGGGGGGGCCCTAACTGGAGTGTCTTTGGTGGCATGCACCAAATGTGCCACATTGACCTGGAGTTCTGGGTGCATCCTGACCAGGTGCATGGAATGGTGAGACACTGAACCCTGGATCTTATAGACCCACAACATGCTCCAGAGACTGCATCTGTGAGAGCCAATGCAGAAAAAACACTGCATGAACTAGCTTCTTCCTCAGACGCACTTGCAACCTGAGGGCAAAAGTCTGAAAATATTTGGTGTCTGAGGAAGTGGAAGATAGTTGTACCGAGATTGTTGAATGGTTAGGAAAATGGTCTTGATACATCAATGCCAGATGTGATATATTTAGTTATGTATTACATTGGCAAAACTGTGACAGACATCCTTAAGGATTATTAATGTGAATTTTCATGACAAGTGTTTGCGTAAATAATATCCAGCTATGAAAGGATTGATTTTTGTCAAAATGAATAATTCAGGTACTGTGTTGTGGTGTTAACTCAATCTTCCTCTCTCATCAGGGCTGTGGCAGTCAACTAATTTGGTGTCCATTTAAGAAATAAGAGTGTATGGGTGGAATTTAGCTTGTCAATATGGAGATAGAAAAGGAGACCTCTCTGTGGGCATGGCTTTCTTCTGAGAAGTCTGGGAAATCTGACCATATTTCCCTCTTAGGAAATCTCCCTCTTAGGAACATCTCCCTTGGAGATGTTCGACTTACAAGGCTGGCTCCTTGCAGGACATCCCTGAGGAGAAACCACATGGATGTACCCTGATGTGGCTAGAAATCTGGATCTAGGGAAGCCCAATGTTGCAGCAACGGTGTCAATCCAACTCACTGGGGCCTCCTTCTCTTTGTCTCTGTACTATACATGAAGTCCTTCTCCAGGGCCTGGTCTCTCCTGAAACCATGCCCAAAGTATATGAGATATCCTCTTATTTTTAAGGATCATGCTGGCCAGATTTCTTCCAATAGAGTTGTGTCTGTCCTTTGAGAAGTCCATGGTACAGTCAATGTTCTTCATTAGCAGCATAATTCAAACACATCTCTTCTTCTTAGGTCTTCGCTATGCATGGTCCAGTTTTCACATGCATACGAGATGATTAAAAACATTATTTCTTGATCTTATACAATTTCCATGTGAGCACAAGGAAGTATCTGGAATTTCCACTCTTTTGAAATCTATCCATAGTTTTTAAGGATCCACACAATGACCTGATATAGCCAACAAAACCAGAAAAAGTTACTGTCTTGGGCTCACAGGAAAGTTCTTCCTTCTCCTGCAGGGTCGTTAGGCATTGGCATCCACTAAGTGGCAATGTGTTGAGTTATGAGTATGTTTGTCTCCCCAAATATATGTTTAAAAAACTTTGGGTATATAAGTTATCACTATTTTTCTTTATGAGGTTTGTCTTTGGGTATATGCCTAGGCAGTTTTTCTTCACCAAGTAAAATATAGCTATTTACTTACTCCTTTCAAACTTCTGTTATTTATATTTAAATTTTCAGCCCATCTGGAATTTATTTCTGTTTAAGGCATGTGGTAAGAATCTAGAACTTTCTCAAATGCTAATTCAAGTGCAGTATTGTTTGCTGAAATGTCCATTCTCTTTCTTTTTCTATTTTTACTCCTAATTTAACACAGAACCTAAGGAACCAAGGAAAATTTTAAATGCAAACAAATGAACTAAATCCAGAAATTTATTTTAAATTTCATTATGATTCATTATCTCTAATCTTATTTTGCTAAGCTAGTTCTCCCAGGTTGAAATATCTAACATTTAGCATCCAAACCAAAAGAATCAAACTGACTCCCAGTGGATGTTAACTCATAATGACCCTCTAAGATGTGGTAGAGCTGCCTTTATCAGTTTTCCAGAGAGTAAGTCTTACCAGGAGCAGAAAGTCCTGTATTTCTCCCATGGAGTGGCTTGTGATTTTGAACTACTGACCTGGCAGTTTGCAACCCAACACCTAGCCATTATACTACAAAGGCTCTAAACTTCTCCACCACTGTTGAAATCATTGCTAGACTTTTAAACCCTGTTCAAATCTTTTTTCAGATTATTCTTACCGTTGAGGTTTTCTTCTATTTAAAGAATTTAACTCTTAATACATGTGCTAAAAAATTATGGTCCAATGTCATGGTACCTCTAACTTCCTTTTTCAGCTAGATAATGATACATTAATAAGAGACTATAATGTTCTATAATTTCCACAATTGCTAACATATTATTGAATGCACCTAACTGCTTAATAGGAACTGTCTACACTGGACACGCTATTCCATTGTATTATAGCCTAATCAGCAAATATTCTAATTCAAAGCCTATTTGCACATTTTGTCCATGCTATTTTTGTCCATAACTCTTTTGTTTGCTTGTTTGTTTTTTGGTTTTTGGGCATCACTGCTCTCTGGTGGTGGGAGTAGGAGGCCCAGTCCCACTGCTAGAATTGAACCTCCGTCCCAGTGGGCGGCAGTCCCGCGCACAACCACTACGCCACGCCACCGGGGCTCAGCCCCCATAACTCTCTTTATGGAGTTTTCTTTTCCTCCATCTTCCTCATAAATTTATAGATGGTTGTATTTAATAAACATATCCTTACTTTAAACATCTATTTTACTAGAAATATTTATGAGTTATGTTTTAATATAAGCTCTCATTTTGTGATTTTGTGTTTCAAAAATTAACGTCACAAGTTATAGAGTGAATTATGATTGAATTAGCCTGAGACCAAACTATGTGTGTTTTCCCAATTTAATACTTAAAACTTGGATCCACAGATTTCAAGTGGCTTTTCCGGGGTCATTGTAACAAACATACCCGCTACCACGTGCTGTCAAAGCGATTTCCACCCTTGAGGACCTGTGTGCACCAGAGCCGACTACTGTTCCATCGGACGTCAATGGCAGGTTTACAACAGCTGAACACCACACATTCCTTCTGAGGCGCGGCACTGCGAACGCCAGCCTCTAACCTCCAACCCCCAAACTTTGAGTGAGCGGAACAAAATCCATCTGCTCTAAGACCTCCTCCTTTCCTTTCAGCAATCCACACTGGCTCTCCATTACTCCGTGGCCAAAGCCCATTTAAAAGCACCTCAACTGACTATATATAAATATGTCTATATTTACATATATTGCATATATGCATAAGTGCATTCAGACAATAGTAATAGCTAAAATTTTATTATTAACTATTCTGCTAGACGATTGAGAGGAGAAATTCAACAATGCTAGAACTCAGCACTGATTACTCCATGTATTTTGTCCTTTTATAATTACTCCCTCAGTACAAGCTATTATTTTAATTGAACAAATATTTAAACTAGATAACATTTTCATTTTTCTGTCAGAGGTATTTCAGGAGTTTTTTTTTTTGTCTTTTTTTTTTTTACTGATTTGGATATGAGATTTTCATCTGAAATGAGGTGGTTAGATACGGTGGTAAATGTACTATGGCCACATGCAAAATGCAATTAAGCTCTGGGATGGTGTCCAAGAGACCTGGCATGCAGTCTGGAAGCTCAGGGAGGGATTATATTGGAGCCATATTACTGCCATCTAATTACTATTTTAACTTTCTCTTTTAAGTCACACTGCACGGACTGGCAAAGACTTGATACGCTTACAACACAAGAGTAAGTTCCAAAGTGAATTTATAATCAGTTTGAATTTGTTTATGTTTGAATTAGTCTGGGGCCTTACCATATGAAATTGTTTCTTTTACACCTTTGATACTGTTCCAGATGTTTCCTTCACTTGTAGGTCATCATGCTGCTGATTTGAATCTAAGCCTAAAATTAGGAAATGATAGCTGAAAGTCCATTCCCAAGTCAATTGGTAACAGGTTTGTAAGCATGAAATAGATTAAAGCTTTAGGGGGAGTGGGGAAATGGAAATTATGTGCAGAGAGAAATAGCATTTAAATTTCACTTAGTGTTAAAGAAGAGTGGAATACTGGGACATAAGATGCAATTATTTGCCAGAGGTTTCTCTCTCCCCAGTATATTTTTCATTTTTACCTATAATTGTGCATTAATTATTCCTTCCCTGTATCTTATGTTGTCCACAATAGCATCTCTTCCAAATGCAAATTCCTTTGGGGAGCATCCTACCCCTAACATATTAGTGTGATTGCATAGAATAGCCTATTTTATCTTGAAAGAAGTAAATAGACTACAAGAGATTGTACAGGCAAATATAAAATTGTAGCTGTAGTTCTGATTTTATGTATTTGGTTTATTGTTGTTTTCCCTGGAGATGAAAATGCTAATATGTTAACATCTTCAGATTTGAATGGGTGAAAGGCAGCACTTCCGACTCTCATAAGAAGTTATAGTCTTGACAACTCACTGAGGCAGTTATTGCCAGTCCTGGAGGGTAGTTTTTTGGTGACCTGGACTCAATGGCCATGACTGTGTGTGTGTGTGTGTGTGTGTGTGTGTGTGTGAACCTTCCAAAGAAATGCAATCCCACTGATTACCTTCATCTTTGGACTTCTGAAATTTCAAACTATAAGATTCTCTTTTAAATTACTGTTTTAATTCACTAAGCTGGTGGTAGTTTGTAACAACATCAATTGGAAACTAATAAAACCACCAAATGTGGAGCTGCGTTGTTTGCAATGTCCATTCCTTGTGAATATCTGAAATCAGGAAGAGCCTCTAAAGGGATAGATTTTGCCACGTGTGTAAAAGCTGAATCTAGGGATCAGATCATTCTGGTTTGAACCTTTTTTGTTCATAAGCATTGCTCTTTCATCTTTTACAAAATACTCTGAGGTTAATTTCTCATCAGTAGGAGTGGTTTAGTAATTTTATTACATCAGTAGGAGCATCATGTGGCAGAATTTATATGTAAAAACTTACTATACGTTCTGTCACATAGCAAGACATAGACACATGTTGGTTACTATTGTTGTTAAATTGGGCTATTTGAGAAGAGCTAGCACACAGCAAGGAGGCCTGTGAGTGCAGGAGGTTACAAAGTGGCTTATGAATCAAAAGATTTGAGGTTCAAAACCACTTTGAACTTCGTTGGTAGAAAAGATGACATTTCCTGTTCCTGTAAAGATTTGCAATCTCAGAAACCCAAAGGGACACTATGGATAGAATGGATCACTGTGTGTCTGATCAACTGGATAGCCATGTTTTTTTTTGCTTTGTCCTTTTGTTTTGAGCTTCATTGAGAAACAGGGTTTATAGAAAAAGGGGGATGCATGTTGGGCCTTTGAAGATGAAAATTGACTTGGGTAAAGTCTTTCAGAAGGAAAAGTATGGTACTAGACCTTGGCATAGGCACTAGTCTTTGTCATTTATTAACTGTGTCATCGAGGGTGAGTCATTTTAATTTTCTGGGCCGCAATGTCTCCAGCTGCAATTTGTATAACATTATAGAAACATCAGCTAGAATAGACAAATGTACACTATTGATTTCAATAGCCAACTCATAAGATCATTGTGAAATCTTAGGAAGAATTCGGCACATGATGAAATGACTGGAATTAAAAAGACAAAAGGGCAAATTTGCAGCCACGCTTTTGAAATAAGCAAACAGTTTCCAGTAGCATCAGCTGACTGGAAGAGAAGAGGTGGGGAAGCTGGAGGAGTGGTTAGAACCAAATTGTAGAGAGTCCAGAGCCCTGAGTTAGACTTTATGCTGGCCTCCCATAAAGTAAATAGTTCTCATGATGAAAACGATGAGTAGTCGAGAAAAAGCAAAATGAAGAGAAAAGCAAAATGATATTGATTAGTTTCCTTGGAAACACCCCCCCCCCAAAAAAAAAGGGACCCAGAAGTGATTTTTATAATAACTGAAAAGTTCTTAAACTTAGTGCCTTGAAGCTGATTCAGACTTATAGTGACCCTATAGGGCAGACAAGAACTGCCCCTAAACTTTTACATCTTTATAGGAAGACAGCCACATCTTTCTCCCAGGAAGCAGTTGGGGGATTTGACCTTTTGAACTTGTAATTAGAAGCTCACTCTGCCAGGAGGGCTTACTTTTTATATAGAAATCTTCAAGTACCCATGGAGAGTTTTCTGTGACACCATAAATCCCTGTCTATCTGCCCATCATTCAAATAGCAGAGGTATTAATAAGGAGACACTCATGCAATTCTATAGGCCAGTCCCTTCTAACTTTATTAGCAATGAGATATAATATAACATTAAATTCTTAATGCAGAATATACTATATAGATAATAAAAGCAATTTTAATATACATTTTCTATTGTGTTTTAAAATTTAAAACATAGGCATATAGGAGCACAGTCTGTGAATATCATTTAAGTAACTAGAGATAAAATAATGAACAAATGATCCAATCACTATGCTTATGCAGCCCAGTCTCACTGGAGGAGCAGACATGAACAAAATAAATGTGAAAATAAAAACAACCAAATATATTATATACTGTACAATATCATATAAACCCTATGCATACATCTCTCACTTATTAATATGATTAAATTACAAACAGGAGGTCAGTCTGTGAAAATTAACATTTTGAAAAATTAAAAGATGACCAAATGAGAGCATAAAATTGAGTATGACTATGCCCTTATATAAGTCCAAAGCCACATAATTCAATAACTGGCAAATTTCATCATTATATGTCTTGGAAACTGCTGATATGGCATGGCCAACTGATACCTGACTTTAACCATCTCAGCTGGCTTTTACATCTTGCCTCCCCCCTCAGTATTTTGCTACTGCTAGATATACATTGTTAATGCAAAATAGTTAAATAATAGATTTTACTATTATTATAAATTTGAAATGTTGATTTAAGAGATAGTTGATGCATGAGTACTAAGTGTATGTGAATAAGCCAAAAAGAAAAGCTATGGGTGCTAGCTTAGAGCTAGATAGGTTTATTCTCAACATAATGTATTAAAACATGTCTTTGCAATCAATGGATCACTCAAATTTTCTCAATTATGATATGCCTGTCCTTGTCTCCTATGGGTGACTGCAAATAAGCAATCACTCAAACAAATAAGTAAAAAGGTCAATCAAAGCAGCGGCATCTGAGAGATCCTCTGTGCCAATTAAATTCAAAGCAAAGAGGTCCCTACTCAGAAAGTTATGTAGGTTGTATTTAAGAGAGTTTCAAAAGGATCATCTTGATAGATTTTCTAAAATAATACAAAGAGATAATGTAGAGTTTTATTAAGAAAAAAGTATGAAAATTGAAAGCAAACATGATAAAGATAAGCAAAACCAGGAAAGCTATGCCAAGGAATGCTTCAAGAAAGGGTTTGAGATATGGAAAAATCACTTTCAGTAATGCGTGATCCTATGTGAATGAAATCTTGAGAAATATTACCTTCATATTTTTTTTCTTAACAACGGGTTCTGATTTTTGTAACGTTTTTCACTCACCTTCCTATTTTTTCTCTGCTAATGATTTATTTACTTTTTATATGTCCATGTGGATGATGTGATAGATGATTTTATGTCAACTTGAAGTTTTTTTCCAAAGTGTAGGTGGAGTCCAATCTGTCAAGCATGATGATTCCTCCTTGAGGTATGTCACCTTGAGGGTGTAGCCTTCTTGAGGGTGTGTAGCCTTCTTGAGGGTGTAGCCTTCTTATAAGCAGAGAAACTGGGAACTTTCTCTCTGCTCCTTCACTTTCCTCCTTGCTGGGACTCTGCCACCCATCCATTGTCCTGCTGTGTTTCCACCAACCTTGTCTCCAAGAGGCTCTGTATCCACCGACCTGTAATTTTCTGGTTCTCTGCTTTGCTTTTTTACAGCCTGAAGCTATATGTATCTAAAGTGGGAATGATGGACTTTTATCAGACTTAGGGATTTGAGTTAGACTGAGCTGGCATGACTTCTTGATATATAACTACTTCTTGATATGAAGCTCCTTCTAATATACAGATGTGTCACTAGATTTGTTTCTAGACGATGAAAGTTAGCACATCAGGTATATGCTCACTATTCTGGTCTCTGGTTGGCAACACAGGGCAGTTGATCATCTGTCTTCCAGTCACTTGGGCAGCACTTGGGAATGTGAACTCAGACACTGGGAAAATTGAGGATTGTCCAGGCAGGCATTGGCTGCTGTGTGGGTATTGATCTGGTGATGTTGGAGTGGGTAGTGGAACTCGTTTGAATGGATTTGGTAACTGATGGAGTGGGAGTAACAAGTGTGTGGGGTACACATTCAATGCCTCTTATTGGGCTGGGAGGTGGGGTGGCTGCTGTTTGACCATGGGGCACTGGTGAGCATGAATGTATGTTAGGTGGCAACAGTGTGATGCATGCTCTTCGGGAGCCCGTGAGTCTGGATACCGGGAAATGATGGTGGTGGTGAGTACAAGGTGTATATACTCAACAATATGGAAGAGTTTGCTGCTTGGCCCTAGAGGAATGGACAGAGGCAGACCGTGAGGGACGCTCTAATTGGTTAAACATGCTGTCTTCCAATTGGCTGGCAGCCAAGAGAGTCACACCACAAACTGCTGGGTGGGGGACAAGGAGTACAGGGATGTTACTGGCCACTAAGAGGGTGGAGGCCACGGGTCACACTCTGATCACTGGAAGGATGTGGAAGAAGGGGAGGGGTGTCATCTTCTAACCCGTGGTATCAAACATGGAGGCATTGCACTCAAACAAATGCAGCTGGCTCTCAGGAGCTTCCCCTAACCCAGTCCACTGACTCCAGCCACCAATCTAGGGATCGCCCCTCTCCCATGAACCTTCAACCCAAATGACTAGGATCTCTTCCTGTTTTCTGGCTCCTTGCCTGCTCTGTGGTGACCTGGCGCCATGACCTCACATCTGTTTCCTGCACTTGGCTTTCTTAAGTCCTGTTCCTTTGGCTCCTGTCCCTTTACCTTGTCACCCTTACTATTTATCTTTACTCTGTCTTTGTTCTATTGAGATTCTATGAAGTTAATTTCATGCATTGCCACCACCCCCCCCACCCCCCAGGATTGCTTCTTGACTTGTCTCAGGAGCCGCACTATGCTGAGTTGGCCGGCAGGGCTACTCTGCTTCATATTTTTCCTCATTTACTGTGCTGCTCAATTTCTTCATTCAATCGGCTCCTCATCTAATTTTCTATCTTTCCATCTGGTGCTCAGAGTTTCAGGAATATCATCTGTAATTTTTTATCAGTCAATTTTTCAGGTCTTTATTTCAATGGAATCACACAGTTGATTAAGTTCCTTCTTAAGCCAATTCTAAGAAATCTTTTAAAACCAAGCAACATGTAGCGAACTTAGTACTTCAATAGATTTAAATACTAAAGCTTTCAAAAATTAGGCATTCTACAAATCTTTCTAAAATACAGGACGCATACTACTGCTTTCTTATAATTTGTCCACTGATCATAATTTATCATTTTCTTGATTTGCGGTGTCATTAATAGGAATGCCGATTGTTATTTGCAAATGAAAATGTAATCCCATCTGACCTCTGTAGGAAGGGAAGAAGGTTTGTAAATAAATGCAGTCCTTCACAGATCCCTCACCCGTCTATGGAAAACAACCTGGAACATGCAAGGCAGTTATTCTAAGAGAACGAAATAAACAATTATCCTTGGAAAAGAGAATCTGATGTTTAAAAATGCTCTCTCTTCCTTCCTCCTTTCTTCCCTCCCTCTCTCCTCAGAAGAATAGACATTTCTAGTGTATAATGGCTCTCTTCTCTTTAAACGTATCTACACTCAGGAAAATAAGCTGTCAATGCCTTTTAAGAGCTCCCCAACTTGACTTTCAGCATTAATCTGAGAAATGGCGATGAGAAGAACAGAGTCTACAGAGAGTGGGTATAAGTGAACTTCCTCTATTTCTAAGCTTTTAAAAAAATTGTTCACGTAAATCTGCTGCTCTACAAAATAAAGTCAGCTCATTGATAGAAAAAACTGCCTTTCAAAGCAGACATAGCTGATCCTGTACCTCAGTTATACCCCTTCTAGACTTGGATGAGAGGTATGGTTTTGGATTGTACATATCATATGTGGAGCACGCTGTTCCTAGGATCTTGAATGATTCACGGGTTTTTCTCATTCTATTCTTGAATTTCCTTCAATACTGACTGCCTTGCCATCCTCACTTTCTACTCCCTAGGAGAGTGCTGATCTCTGCTCTTTCCATGTCTGCCATCTATCAAGGACAGCTTCATGAAAATAAAGCTCAATTCTTATTTCCAAAGGTACTGTGTCCTGATGGTCACTTGCTATGTGCCATTAGATTGATTCCAACTTTATCCAACAGAATGTAGCACTGCCAGGTCTTGCCCTATGCTCAAAAATATTGTTATGTTTGAGCCTTTATTGCAGGTGTTCTATCAATCCATTGTCTGAGAGTTTGCCTCTTTGGGACTGTCCTTCCACCTTGTCAAGCATGGCGTCCTTGGTCAGGGACTGTCCTCTCCTGATAACATGTCCAAAGAACATGGATCTTAGCTTCCAAGGAACGTTCTGGCTGTACTTCTTTCGAGACAGGTTTGTTCTTTGGGCAGTCCATGGTATTTTAATAATTCTTTATCATCACCATAATTCAAATTCATTGAATATTTTCCAGTCTTCCTTTTTAAATGTTCAACTTTCACATATGTATGAGGCTAGGGAAAATACCATGTTTTGAGTCAGGTGTCCTTTAGTTGTCAAAGTAATATTCTTACTTTTTAATACCTTAAAGATGTCCTGTAAAACACTTAACCCAATGCAATGAGCCATCAGATTTTTTGACTACAGCTTTTATGAGCTTGAGCTGTGGATTCTAGAAACAAGAAATCCTTGGCAACTTCCATCTTTCCTCCATTTTCCATGATGGCCTCTATTGATTCAATTGTGAGATTTGGGGATTCTTCACATTAATTGAAGAATCCATATTGAAGATCAATATTAGATCAATATCGAAGATCAATCCTTGCTCTTCAGTAGTAAGTGCTTTAAACAAGTGCTTCCAACATGGGAGCTGTGTCATCTGCATACCACATGGTTTAACAAAGCTTTCTCCATTCCTGATGCCACATTCTTCATATAATGAAGTTTTCCTGATTATTTTCCCATATATGTTTTGAAATGTGGTGAGAGGATGCAAACCTGACACACACCTTACATGATTTTAAAACATGCAATATTCTCTTGTTCTGTTTGAAAGAATGCTTCTTGATTCATGTCCATGTTTTATATGGACACAATGGAGTGTTCTGGAATTACCATTCCTTTATCCATAGTTTGTTATGATCTATACCATTGAATGGCTTTGCATAGTCGATAAACATTTTTCTGGTATTTTGTGCATTGAGCAAGATCTGTCTATCTAACATCAGCCGTGTTGTCTCTTGTTCCAAGTCAGCTTGTGAATCTGGCCTGGATTTCTGGCAGCTCTTCCTAATTGTATTGCTGCAAGCATTATTGGATGATTTTCAGAAATTTTTACTTGTGTGTGCAATCAAAGATATTGTTTGATAATTGCACATTCTACTGGATAATCTTTCTTTGCCATGTATACAAATGTGGCTCTCTTCCACTTATTTAGCCAGGTATCTGTCTTAAAATTTTCTTGGCATAGGTGAGTGACTGTTTCCAGTGCTTTATTAGCATACTGAAATACATCAATTGGTAGTCCGCTAATTCAGTTGGCAGTCTGTGCAAAAGCTGGCACTATATCTGACAATATTCCATTTCTAATTTTGAGATTTTTAGTGTCTGAAATGTTCCACTTCTATTCACAAGGTTTTCAGTGGGTACTTCCTTGTTCTACTTCATAATCTGTTGTGTTAGACTGAAGTCTCTGCTGAAAGTTGTTCCCCTTGAGTCACCCTTCAGGTATTTGGAATACCATTAATATAGTTTCCAGCATCACAGCAGCATGCAAGTCATCATCATATGCACACTGTAAGGCAAATTGTGGTAAAATTGCATCCTTTTATGGGTTATCAGCTTTTTACTTCAAACATCATTTGGATTTGAAAGCAGACAATAGAGCTTCCCTGAGGAATGGCTTCAGAAGGGCAAACTATCTAGTATCACAATCCAAGTGTTCATGTATTTTGGGTTTGTTAAAGATTTTAGTTTGCCACACTTCTCTCTAGATCTCACCACTGGGTAATTTTATTAATGAACAGGTTTAAAAGTTTAGAATGATACCTCAGACTTCTATAGAAAAAGGTTTTTTCTTCAAATACAATCTGGTAAAGCCTAGACAAAACATTTCTGACCTGGAAAATCATGTAACCACCGTGTCTTTAGATAGCTGTATCCCATTTGGACTTATTGAAAGATTTCAGTTTTTCATAGAGATGGTTTTAATAAAGCCACTTTAAGCCCTTTTTATATCTGAAGTGATAAAAGGGTTGGCAAGACTTGTAAGAGATCGCGCTGGAATTGTCGTGTCAACATCTTAAAAGCAGAAACCTGATCCTTTCTGAAAAGAGCACTTTGCTCTTTATCAGGATTTAAGGTAAAGTTGAGGTCAGTGAAAAAGAGGAAGATCGTCAGTGAGATGAATCAGCCCAGGGACTGCAGCAAAGGAGATGACTCCCTAAGTTACACTCGGAGGCCTGGTTCTTAGAAATTAGGAGAAAGAAATGATTTATGTCATTAAGTTTGGGGTCGATTCTTATACTGCAATAGATAATTGAATTGCAAACACTTAAATATATAACACTTTGTACAATAAAAGTTATAATATAAAAGGCTTGGGATATTTACACACTGCATAATAGAACACACTTGAAGACTATTTAATTATATAGTAGCATCCTTGATGTCAAATATATGACTTCTGTTACGAATTGAATTGCTTCCCTCAGAATATGTAATGACCTTAGTGAATTTAGGCAACTTTATTTGATTTCCCCCCCAGAAATATAGAATGAATTTTTTTAAAAAAAAATCATTTTATTGGGGGCTCATAAAATTCTCATCACAATCTGTACAACGTTCATTGTATGCAAAGCACATATGTACATTTGTTGCCTTTTCAAAGCATTTTCTTTCTACTTAAGCCTTTAGGATGAATTCTTAAGTTCCTGTCTCTTGAACCTATAGAAGGATTCTGTTTGGAAATAGTTTTTTTCCCCCTAAACTTTATTTATATAAAAAAAAAAAGCTTAAGAAGAGAAATTAATGAAGAAAGTATTGAAAGTATTGGGGGAGCTAAGAAGAAGGCCAGTGTTAACCAGTAATCGGGTTGCTAGCACCCTGTTAGCAATCAAGACTGTTTAATCTGCATATGGCAGGCAATATTTCCTTTATACAGACAGACTGCCCCAGTTATTTGAATAAGTTTAATGAAAGGATACAAATTTCTTAGTTTTAGACTACGTATTTTCCCTGTGTCTATCCGGACTTCTTGGTCTCATATTCAGGTTCCACATGGGCATAATTAAATGCTGTGGAATTCTCATAATTTGCCATGTTCTACAAGTTTGTTGTGATTTATACAACCAAGTGAATTTGCGCAGTTAATAAAGCACAAACAGATATATTTCTGCTCTTCTCTGCTTTCAGCTAAGATTAATCTGATTCCAGCAATGTTACCATTTACCCCAAATGCTCTTCTGAATTCTTGAATTTCTGGAAATTCTCCATGGATGTATTGCTATAAACACTTTGGATTCTCTTTAGCAGGATTTTAAAATATTATTTGGTGAAGTATGCATACTTTTGGGCCATTTTTTCTTTGGAATAGGTGAAAATATGAATATATTCCATTGGCTTGGCCAGATATCAGTCTTTCAAATTTATTGTCATATAGTGATGAGTGCTTCTAGTTCTATGCCAGTTTGTAGAAATGTTCCAATTAATATTCCATCATGTTTTGGACTTTTATCCTTGATTTCTGGCTGATCCTTCAGTGCTGCATGGACTTCTTTCAATACCACAGGTACTTGACCATATGCTACTTCTTGAAAATAAAATATTTCTTTTTGATACAGTAACCTTTTGCATCCTCCCCATTGTCATTTGATGCATTCTGCATCACTCACCATTTTGTCCTTGGCATTATTAATGTCTCAAGGCTTACCCATCCTGCCCAGTTTTTTTCAGTTGGAGAACTGCTAAGTATGTTCTTCTTTTATGTCTTACTAATATCTAATGTCTTTGCTGATATCATAGTACTATTGCATCCTGTCTGTGTAAAATTCTGTTTAGAATTTTCTGTTCTGCTATTTAACTTCCATTTCTTCCATTCATTTTAGCTACTTTATACTCAGATATAAGGTTTGCATGCTCTTCTAACATGCACTTTGGTCTTTTATTTCTTTTCAATCTTTTTACTTATTTTTTTCCTCATGTTTAATATTCTTGATGTGATTCCAGAAGACTTCCAGTCCAGTCTTCAATTGTTATTCTTTGAAGCAAAATTTCTTCTTGAAATAGTCTCTAAATTCAAGCAGGATGTATTCAAGGCCTTTTGTGGACTTGTTTTAAGTTTCTTCAGGTTTGCGTTGATTTTGTAAATTGATTTTTGTAAATTTTGTAAATTTACATCAATGTAAATTGATGTGCCTACCCTAGACATAGCTCCTGGTCTAGTTCTGATGGTTGATATGCACTTCTCGATTCTCTCTCCTCACACTTTGATTGCTGTGCATTTCATCTGGAGAGATCTATGTGTATAGTAACAGTCTATTTTTTTAACGATTTTCAATGAAGGTGTCATTATTCTTGAAACTTTTTATTATGTAATCTCCAGCTTCATGTTTTTATCATTATAGATATATTTTTCAAGTATACATGAGAAACATGCATTTCAATCACACATAATAATTAATGCATTTTGATGGAATGTTTGCTTGTTTTTAGACTGAAAAAGTTGATACAATTCTTCTGTGCCTTCATCAATGACTTTAGTAGTTGGTGAGTAAATTTGAATAATAGTTGTATTAATGGGACTTTCTTGTACATATATGGATATTATCCTATTTCATGTTAGATTTGAAATGTTTCTTCAGACTATGAATGCAATGTTATCCTCTTGTATTGTCACTAGAGCATAGTAAAACACATGAATCTCTTAGTCAAATGGCTATAAACAGTCTATTTCAGCTCTGTATAACATAGAGTAAGGATCTTTATATATGCCATCCCACTATTTCCTGACTGCTTCAATATTTTAACATTTTTATAGATAATTACTCTGATTATTAATGGATGCTTGCAGTCATTTGTTCTCATTTTGATTCATGTCTATCATGACGGTCATCAAGGCTTAACTCCATTCACATTATTAACGGTCAACTCTATTTTGAGGAGACAGTTCTTTACCAGATGTATTTTGAATTCTTTCCAGTCCAAGCAGTTCAATTTCTGGTACTGTATTGGATAATGTTCTGCTGAGAGTTTGAGGTCTTCATTCACTAATTCATTAGAATTAGACCACTTATTCTTTCCAAATGATTAAATCAATTTACATTTTTTCCAGTTTTCTCCCGGAACTGGTTTCTCTTGATATTTCCAAAGTATGTGAGATGAATCTCACCATCCTTGCTTCTGAGGAGCATTCTGACTGAGCTTCTTCCCAGATGGACCTTTTTGAGAGTCCGAGTATTATAACATTTACAAGCTTGGTACCCTCATGCTTATAATTTCAAGTCATTGACAAACAGAGAGAAAAAGTTAAAGTAATTAATGAGTTCTTTAGTGCCACATAATTTCCTTGTCTGTTCTCATTTACAGAATTATTTGGGATTCCAATCTGTAGACCCAAAATTTCCAGTTATGCTAGACAATATTGAGGACTTTGAATTTTTTTTGCATAAGATGTGTGCAAGTAGTAAGTTACTCTCTCCTCACATGCTAAAATCTTCAGACATGCATGGGAAGGAAATGAGAGTGACAATTTTTTTTATCATTACTCTAGCTTACAGGCACATCTAAAGTTTTTACTCACCTCTGAATGCTTACAGAAAGCCTCTGCCTAGGTTCTATACTAAATGAGATCAATAATTCCCTTATCAACTAAATGTTCTAAACAGTACATGTGCTATTCCACATATCTTTTTAGTTCAACATCATAAACCTCACAATTTGCCTAGCCCAGAGCTAGTTCTTACTGAGTAGTTATTAAATGATTGCTCAAGTCAAAATGAAGTAGAGATTCAAAGAAACTAAGGATTTTCCACAAAAAAAAAAGTCTTCCACCTCCTATTGTAATGGATTTATTTCCCATATGCCTTCAAAATCTCTAGCACCCTGTCAATGCCACGGTTACTACAGAGGCGAAGACATGTGGACAGCTTGCTCTAACACTTGGCTTTATACAGGTAATTGGATTTTTCCTTCTTGAAGAGATACAATTATAAAGTTATGTCCCCAGTATACATCCTTAAAGATTTTAAAGAGCACTTGACCAAAAGTTCCCCAATCCATGTTTGAACCTTTGGCTAAACAGAGATGAGTTCCGGCATTATCGGCTGTTGCTGCTGAAGGCTATTGTTGGGGAGGTTTTAAATCTGTTTTATTTTGTTATTCTAGTTAGAGCTCTTTTTAATGTGTTTCTGTATATAAAATATAGGAAAGTTAACTCCAAGGAGAGAGTAACTATACTGATGGCTCAGTGGGGATAGATCAGGGAGGTTTGGAGGAACTGGGGAGCTAATAATGATGCATACAAGAATGAAAAAAAAATGACCTAAAACTTATTGCAATGATGATTTTACAGTTCTTCTTGATGTGATTGAACTGTTTAATTCTACAACGTGAATGATATGCAGAAAATGTTGGAAAAGATATGGGCTGTGAAGGAAGAGTAAACAAAGTCTGTTTGTCAAGTAATGGGAACCCAACATTAATCTCAGACTCAGGGTAGTAAAGTCGGAACCCTACCCTCACTTTGCTAAAAGTAGAAAGATTCTCAGATCAACGGAACAGTAAGCCCTGAGAAGAGAAGGAAAATTGTGTGCTAAAGGAACATTCAAACCTTAACGCATTATTAAATTTCTAAAATGAAAATGAAAATCAACCTCGCAGCCATCAAGCCAATCATAACCCACAACAACCCAATAGGACGAGGAGAACTGTGCCCTCCGGTCCTAGGGTTTCAGAACTGGACATCTCCAGGGGAGGAGATTGATTGATCATTCGCCCACGGAGAAGTTTGTAACCTAAATCGTAACTAGTTTAACTTAAGTTCTAATGGAGGATTGTTGTAGGAGGAATAATATCCATCAATAATGTCGGCTTTCTCATGTGTAGTACCTGTGGATATGTTACCTTACTTGGAAATGGTACGTTGAATATGTGATTAAGTGAAAGACATTTAAGTGAGATTATCCTGAACTGCGTAGCTGTAGTAATCACAATGGTTTAGAAGTTTAAAGGGGGAGGCAGGGTAGACACAAAGGTTTATGTGATTATTAAAGTAGAGGGGCCAAGAACCAAAGAAGGTAGGTGGGCTAGGCAAACAAACTCTCCTTCTATGATGTCCACAAGGAAGACACTTTAATTTTAGAACTTTTGGACTCTCAGGACTGTAAAGTGTCAAATTTATATTTTAATGCCATTTGTGGTAATTTGTTATAACAGCAGTAAGAAGCTAATATAATGACCTAAAAGAAAAATTTGATGAAAATACCTAAAATAGGTGTGCAAAATAAATTAGTAAATGAGACTTTTTTTTGTTTCTATTAAAAAGAAAGACTAAACATTCATCTATGAGGTCCAGTACCTGAAAAGTTAGTGTCAGCGCTAGCAAACCAACAAAGAGACAGCTCAAAAACATTTTCCATAACTGAAGGGTAGAAATTTCCGAAAAGAAAGGGACAATTGAGTGCTTACTGCAAGAGATGAAAACAGCCATGCTGGGGCACATACTTAAAAAAATATTAGAACTTTAAATACAAAGGGAAAGTTGTATAAACTTACAGAAAATAAGAATAATGTGCCAAACAAAGGGCCAAAATTCAGAATGGCATTACCTACTTGTTGAAGCATAAGGAACAATAAAAATTGTAGCAAAATATTATAGCCAACCTTGATCTTGAGTGCTAAATTGTATTTTAAGTGCTAATATAGAATGGAAGTATTTTAAGTCATACAGTACCATATCCCTACCTGTCTTTTCTCAAAAAATAATAAAGCATATCTTTGATCAAGATGAGGAAATAAAAAGGAAAAAAGAAAGATCTAAAAGTCAGAAAGCAATAATTCTATCACAAGGCAAAAGAGAATGCCCAGGTTAATAATGAAAAAAACTAATCTTGGGGTAACAATGAAAAACATAACTCAGAGTGGATTAGAGAAAGTCTAGTACCACAGAAGATATAGCTGATAAAAACATAATAAGAAAGATCCTCGGGGGCTTAAGACTAGATTCCTGTAATAGAAAAGGACTAGATTTATAATAGAAAGAGAATGTATGTGAGTTACTGAGACCTGTGGAGAAAACTGAAGATCCCTTGTGGCACAAATGGTTAAGCTCTTGTCTGGGAATCACAAATTTGTTGATTTGAACATCCACCATTGGAAGAGTTCTAGGAATGTGCTCCTATGAAGATTACAGTCAAGAAAAACTGAAGGGGTAGTCCCACCCTTATAGTTAGGATCCCAATGAGTCTGAATTGTCTGGATGGCACACTGAAACACCAACAACATGGAGAAAAATAGGAAACAAGCAGGCAAACGAATATCATCATTAACTGCAGAAAAAGTAAGCATTTTATTTACCTTTTATTTAATAAATCATTTTATTGGGGGCTCATACAACGGTTATCACAGTTGATACACATATACATGCATTGCGTCAAGCAGCTTCGTACATCTGCTGCCATCATCATTCTCAAAATATTTGCTCTCCACTTGCCTCCTTGACATCAGCTCCTCATCTTTTTCCCTCCCTCCCCACTCCCCTCCCTCATGAACCATCGATCTCATAAATTATTATTATTTTGTCATATATTACACTACCCAACATCTTCCTCTACCCACAACACACTGATACTCATTTGTTTTTGTTTGTTTTTTTTTGATGTGAGGGCGATAGTGCATTTGGAGTTCATTCCATCAGGTCAGATTGTTAATCAAGGTTTCTAATGTGAGGTGCTGAAAAAATTGCATAGGAGTGTAAGAAAAAAAAAGTCTGAATGTTGGCAGGTGGAGGACTTGTTTGGGCGCCAGGTCAAGGCACGACAAGGCGCCCAGTCACACAACCATCTCAGTGTGCCATTTGGATGCAAAAAAACCCAACATACCTCCCTTGCCTCACACGCCTGCCTGTATGCAACTTCTTTTTGTATCCAAAAATGCGGAAGGACATAACAGGATGGTTATTTGACCATATACATTAGGTGAAGGAAAAGAGGAGGGACGTGCTATCAGAGATCCAAACAGGTGAGTTTGGACAACGTTTCCAAGAATGGAATCACAGATTCGACAAATGTACTAAGTGCAATGGAGAGTACTTTGAAGGTGATAAGGTTGTTTTGAAAAAAACAAACTAAATACATACCTTTAAAAATATTCTGGTTTCTTTTGTGTGTACTCCCTCATAATTAATTTATATAGAAGTATGGGGGCAACTACAAAAGGAAACCACAAAATGTTAGAAGTAGTTTTCTTTGAGAATATGAAATGGGCATGATAAGAACATAAAAGTGCTATTCTGAATAATAAAACTTCCTGGGAGTATTTAAAATATTATGTACATTTTAACTTTCTCTTCTCTTGAAAAACATCAGTTGAGATTTTCTCTGCATTGTCTAGTCATTGCTGCTGGTTCTTTTCCATTTGCTTCTTGTGTGTGTTTTTATGATTTTCTGTATATGAAATCCAAGATAGGTAAATCTACAGGGGTGGTAACAGGTTTAATAATTACCTAGGGATATGATTGAATGATTGAACTGTATGATATGCAAAGTATATGCCAATCAAACTATTTAGAAATTAAAGTTTTTTAAAATAAATTTTATTATGTATATTTTAAATAAAGCATATGCATTTACTTTTTAAAAGCACAAACTTTACATCTAGCTTGTACGAATTTAGCTCTCCAGATGGTAAAGTGGTGGCAAACTCAGCTATACGATATCATCCCTCTTTAGTCAAGACACATAGAAATCAAGGGAAACAGATCTAGTTGATCCTGCACGGCAAGCCCAAGGATACATATTTTGATAAAATAATGAATGGAAGGGGATGAAAATAAGTGCATAAGGAGTCATGAGAATTGTAGTTGCCATACCAACCATTCCAGCAACAGCATGGCCACCTTGGGGAAAAGCAAAGGATGCGCCCGAATGAAGACTTAAGGATTGAGATTTTACAAAATCCCCAATAAAGCCCAAAAAGAAAAAAGCATCAAAGTAAGGTGATGAAGGCATGAACATGATTTTTGAAAGGTGAGAGCTCCAATGATCTAGGGAAACGCAAAGCCAGAAAACGTAGAGATAATTCCTCACCAAATATGGTTCTTGGTTCTTTTCAGTTAATGACCAAGAGAAGAGCTCAATGAATGGCAGCTGGAGATAGTAGACTCTGAAAGCTCTGCCCCATCATGTTGCCTAGGAGCGGGTCCTTAGGAACTTATGGGCACCCATGCCAATGACCAGGGATAGGGAATTACAATCACTCTTTCACCCTTTGAGTGACCAGAGTTATGTCTTTGTCTCCATCTACTTAGCAACCAGTGGTGTTCCCACACTACTGTCCCCTGTATGGCAGTTGATGGTCTGAGTTCCCACACCCTTGGACAGGTGATCAGTTGTGTATACACCAGCCCATTTTTACAATTATCCCATTTCAACAGTGGCTGGTGGATTGTTCATAGAACATGTTGCTGGAATCAATGCTCTAAAATAAAGGGGAAAAAATTCTTGCTACAGAAGAAATTGTAATAGAACTACTTGACAAGGAATTCAAAATGTTCATAAGATACTCCAAGAGATCAAAACAGACAAATGAAAGAAAATAAACAAAACTCTAGAAGAATTCAGGAATAAAAATGAGGACTTAAATTAGCAGCTACAAATCTAAAATATTAACAGTAAAATATCAGACAGATAATTCAATGGAAAATCATATAAGTTAACTTAAATCAATGAGTGATAGAACCAGGAAAACAGGGGACAGATTGTATGACACTAATTTATTTGAGGAATAATCAAAAAATGAATGGAGAAAGTCTAAGTATTATATGGGAGACTCTATGAAGAAGAAGGATGGCAAGGATCACTTAGATCCAACCTAAAGAAATAAATCTTAAAAGTAAAGAACAAGCTGAAAACTGGGAGTCACAAAAGTATATTTGTAATAACAACTTCAAACAGTAACACCCTTGGTGAGTGTGCTTTAAGGAACAAACCAGGATATGAGACTAAAAGGGCCACTGTTGCTCCAAAGAAGATAAAACTGGGCAGGGAAATTGGACACATAGTTATTAGGAAACAAGAATAGAAATAGTGCTGGCATATTCTGGAGATTGCAACCAATGTTACATAATTTTTTTGTGAATTATTGGGTGAAAAAAATATTTTTTATTTTAATAAATCATTTTATTATTGACTCTTACAGTTCTTATAACAATCCATATTCTGAAAAAAACAACTCATACATCATTTATATCAAGCACGTTTGTACATATGTTGACATCATCAATGAAAAATGTATTTACTGTGTAAATTTTCACATAAAGCACAGATGCTTAAAAAATAAAATAAAGTTATAGCTCTTAGTTTTAAACTTTAGCCATATTACTTATCTAAACTGTTATGTGCCATCAAGTCAGTTCTGACCCATATGGATTTTATGCACAACAGAACAAAGCACTGCATTGTTGTGCACCACCCTCATAATTGTTCCTATGAATGAGTTTGTTGTTGCACATACTGTATTAGTTTATCTCCTTGAGGGCACTTCTCTTTGTCACCCCCTACTTTACCAAGCATGATGTCCTTCTCCACAGACCAGCCTCTTGACAACATGAACCAAGCATTTGAGATGAAGTCTGGCCATTCTTTCATCCAAGGAAGACTCTGGCCACACTTCTTCCAAAACCTATTGGCTTGTTATTTCAGCAGCCTACATTACTTTCAATGTTCCTCGTCAGCACCACAACTGAAATGCATCAGTTCTTCTTTGATCTTTCTTAATTATGTCCTTCTTTCACATGCATATGAACAATAGAAAATATCATGGCTTGGTTCAGATGCATCTTAGTCCTCAAAGTAACATTCTTGCTTTTCAATACTCTAAAGCATTCTTGTGCAGCAGACTTAATGAGCACAACACATCTTTTGATCTTTTAACTGCAGCTCCCATGAATATTGATTGTGGAAATGATATGTACCCGATTGAGGTTTTATAAACATCAATTATAACCAGATTTTTACAAGCCCAGGAAAAATGGAATTGAAAGATAATGGAGCTTTTCCACTATTTTTTAAAGCTCCTCTTGCCACCATGATAATGTTTGTGAAGAATTACTCAAACAGCCTAGTAGATATTAAAGACACAATAAATATTAGCTCGCATTCACATTCCATAAGTCAACAAGATACAAATTTCCTTGACATTTGCCAGATGGTTCTCTCATTCCATTCTTTCTATCATGACAGAGAAGCAAGGGCTTCAAAATAAAATTATTCCTAACGTTGTCTTCTTCATAAATGTTGCTATTTTCCAACATGAATTTCAAGCTGCCATTATGCATTGTGGCGCTTGTTAACTACGCATTCTCTGTTTGTTACTGAACTCTAAAATAGTCGTTGGAAGGCACTTTGTTAAGTAACAAATAAAATGCTATTTTAATGTTTTCATTTAATTCCTCTGTTTACTGTTTTACAAACCCCAATATGAAAAAAACTAATCATTTATGATTGGCAGCATGTGAATGTCGTTGCTAGGCGATGTCAAGTCAGTTCTTACTTCTAGTGACCCTGCATAAATTAGACAAAAAGAACAAAAAGACTGCCTGATCACGTGGCTTTCTCATCATTCTTGGCTCGCTGGAATCCATTGTTGCAGACGATGGATGAGTCCATCTTGGAGAGAGTCTTCCTCTTTTTGCCAACTGCTTTCTTAAGCAGGATGTCCTTTTCCATGGAATGATTTCTCTTGCTCTCACGTCCAAAGCACACGAGAGGAAGTATTGCCATTGTAGCATCCAAGGAGTGTTCTGGTTATATTTTCTCTGACACAAAGTCTAGCCTTTGTATGAAAGAAAGGATACAGGACCCACTGCTATAGCTACAAGTAACTGAATTCGACCAACAACCCGGATGATAAGTTAGAAAATATAATTCCCTAAAGGCCTGGATAAGAAATACGGTTCATACAATTCAATAACTCAATCACATCCAGAAGAACTTGAACCATTATCACCACAATCCATTTTAGAAGATTTTCTTCATTGTTATACTCCTCATTATTAACTCTCCACTTCCCCCGAACTCCTCTGCCATAAGCTCACGAAAACATCAGTCCATTTACTGTCCCTGCAGATTCATATACCATGGATTTAATATACAGAAAACACTTAATAATGACAAATTGAAAATAATAGCAAAGTATAAGAGATAAAAACCTCAATTAAAAAAAGCAGGAAATATTAAAAACTTGACCAAATTAAAAAAGGAGGATCAAATGATAAGGTGCTAAATCTTAACCTAATTGCATCTGTAATAATTCAATTTCCAGTGTAGTCCACATGATAGTAAGGTTATTCATATCCTTGCTTTATAGTCAGAGAAGATTCACCAGAGGATTCATCTATGTGAATTTTCCCTTAACTTTTTTTTAACGGAAATGATTGTAAAATGGGTCAAAAAGTAGATCGTATGAAAAAGAGATAGTATGCAATTGGATAACATAAGATAATTGTAAATACATTGCTATCAGACTATAGAATTTAAATGATAATTGTATTACATATAAAATAGGGCATATTCTGCACATCAAAATACAACTTTAACATAAAAAGATACAGTCCACACTCTGCAGAGAATTCGCTCATTCCACCCTAATTTATGGCTTGTAGTAACTATTCTGTAATAATTGTGGTGGGCCAATTTTTGATCATTTGCCACAGAAATAAAGAAAAGCTAATACCTTATTGATATAGGGTATATTTTTTTGTTTGTTTTGGGGGCACATTACTGCCTCTGGTGGTCATGGGTGCTACCCAGTGGTGCTCCTGAGAGCCGCCGCTGAATTTGAACTGCCAAGGCCACGGGCCACAGTCCCACACTCAACCACTTAGGCCACCGGGGCTCAGCCCGATATAGGGTGTATTTTTAAGAAGTAAAGTCCCATCTGCTGCAGAAACAACATTTTGATTCATTGCATCAAGATTTTATGATATGAAAACATTATAATATCTTGTATCAGAGAAGATATTTTGTTATATAAATACTAAGTATCTTCATATTCAAGAAACAAATAAGGTTTTACAGAATCTATATTTTGATTCTGAATTTAAGATAGTCAACAATGGCTAAATAAAAGAATCAAAATCAATCTATTTCTCTGTCTTCAGAAGTAGGTGTGGTTATTTATTAATTTTACAAATAGCTAAAGATACAAATATATGCCATTAGGTTAAACTCAACACCCTTTCTCTGTCATTATTAGACAATTTTTTAGCTTGGCCATTTAGTGATTGTGAGATATATTAAAGGATATTGCTTAATTTGATTCTGAAATAGAAGGTCTTAGAACAAAAGATGTAATAGCACAGTGTCTTGTAATTCATTGTATTAAAGTCTTAGCAATTCTGATGTCCTATAATAGCACTTCATAAAATGTCCATATTCAGGGAAAGGTGCCTGACCTAAACACTACACATTGACCAAAAAGTTTGCAAGTAGGTTCTCCAACTGGATTTAAAATGCATAAAAATAACAGGAGGTCCAGAGTAAAAGTGGATAATATTAGTGCCATAAAGAATTACATTAAACTCACAGAAAAGAGTTACAACTCTGTCATGCGTTGTTGAATCTTGTGAAATTTGTCCCCCTCCCCCCAGTACAAACAGATCTATTCAACAAACCACCATCAGTCAATTCTGGTTTATAGATATGTAAATGATTAGGTGAGGCAGACCTAAGAACTCTCAGTTTGGGTCAGTAGTAGGGATAGGTAACAGAAAGGAAATTTATATTTGTGAGGAATATGTATATCAGATGAAGGACTCCGTTTTTTGGTTTTGACTTCTTTTCTTTCATCTGATAGCAAAAATCTAAGCCAAGCTCACTACCGTCAAGTCAATTCTGATTTCTAGTGACCCATTCAGGACAAAATAGAACTACACCTGGGGGTTTCTGAGACTGTAACTCTTTATGGCAGCAGAAGATCTCATCTTTCTTCCCTGGACCAGCTGGTGATTTTGAACCACATGTTTTGCTGTTAGCAGCCCAATGCACAGTCCCCTACACTACCAGGATTCTCCGATAGATCAACTTAATGAACAAAACCAAAAATCTCACAGGAAATGCCTATCTCAAAGCTCCTCAACAAGTTATCACCATTAGTGTCCATTCCAAATTGTAAAAATTCTAAACCAAATAACCTCCCCTTACCATAGTGTTGATTCTAACTTATAGTGATTTGATCGAACAGAGCAAAACTGCCCCGTATGTTATCCTAGAAAAAACAACCTTTACAGAAACCTATTGAAATATCTTTCTACCACAGAACAGCTGAGAGATTCAAGTCACCAACCATCCAGTTAGTAGGTGGTCACTTAACTACTGTGCCACAACTATTCCTTGTAGCAACCCATGTAACATAAAAAATGTAGTAAATTTAAACTACTAATGACAGACATATGTAGAAGTATATGTACAGCAGAAAGTTAGAAGAGGGAAAAAATCCCCTAGTTTGTCTAAGTGCATACTAACCCAAAATAACCATGGACAGTTGATGGAAGATGTAACAGGCCCATGTAAGAATGCAACCTTAACTGGGGGGAGCTTTCCCAACTCCAATGATAGATGAATGCCAAGAGACTGAGGTCATAGGATCAAACACTGCTCCACTGATCTAGAATCTAAAACTCTCTACTAGAACTAAACACAGTATGATGGTAATTAAACATCCACTATAAGGACAAACTGGGTGGTGTATAATTCAAATTAGAAGAGGAATAGAGAAAAGGCAAAGAGAAAATCTAGGTATCATGGGGTAGAAGAAGAAGGCTAATGTCTTGGAAAAAAAGGAGATCCCATTTTGAACATTTCTTGAAAACTGTAAACACTTGAGTTGTGAAACTAAAACATTTAATTGACCATACTCCACATAAAAATACAGGAAACATTTCACTATTATGAGATAAAGAGAAAAGGATTGTTACTTAATCAAGATAAATGCCAAAGCTATCTTTATGAAACAATAGGTCAGCAATTATTATAAAGCCAAGATGAGAAGACAAGGGAGCTACAAATGAAGCAACTAGATATTAATGAGAATGCTGACACAAGCTGGAAAATTGAACTAATGTACTGAGCAACTTGTATTTAAACTGACGAATGGGAATCGAATTTGCTATGCAAACTTTCACTGAAAAAAAAATACAGTGTTTTTTTTTTTAAAAGACCAAGTGAGCACAGGAAAAAGAGGTGGAGGAGGTGGAGGATGGTGTTTACATAAAGTGAAGATGTGTAAGAAGACATGCCCACATAACAGATGAAAAAGAGCACTCTATTATGTCAAAGTGAGATAGACTAAACTAAGAAAAGTAAGGATGCTATAAAGATCAACACGTCAAAAATACAAAAAAGATTAAAATAAAAAGTGTGGTAAAGACATGGGTTTAGAAATTTAGAAGAAAAATATAAGGGAGAGAAAAATCATTTCAGAGATGAAAACGAACATAAAAATGTCCAAATAAACATAATAGATACTTCATAAAACAGAAGATGAAATGAAGATAATTTTAACAAAAGTTATAAAAAGTGATGGTGTTTAAGACAAAGTGATAAATAGAGCAGGTTGGTTAGGAAAATACATGTCCAGCAGGACTTGGTACAGAAAACTGCCCAATGAGATGAAAACTAAGCCTCTGGCTGTGAAATTGATCCTGACATAGAGTGACACTACAAGATAGAGTGCGACTGCCCAAAAGGGTACAGAATCTTCATGGAGACCGACTGCCACACCTTTCTCCCACAGAGCAGCGGGTGGATTTGGAGCAGTGATATTTCTGTGAGTTGTTGAGCACAAAAGGCTACGCTAGCAGTGTTCCTCAGTATATTTATAAAAAGGTACGACTTCAGGATTTTTTGAAAGAAATAATTGACTCTGCATATTTAATATACACACTGTATGCTTACAAAAATCAAACAAGAAGAGTTAACACCTAAAATATTATAGCAAAAATATTGAACTTAGAAGAAGACAATATCTGCCATGATCCATTTTTCTTTTCTTTTTTTAAATACATTCGTGCAGTGTGTCAAGCACATTTTCTCCTGTGCTGCCATCATCATTTTCAAAGCACTCTCTTCCCACTTGAGACCCTGATATCTGCTCCCCATTTCTTCCCCCTCCCTCTCCTGTCCCACCCATCTTCACAAAACCTTAATAGGTTATAGATTATGATTTCCTTATCTTGTATTATTCTCTGTCAACCATTTTTCCATTATTCACCCCCCTGGGAGGGGTTCTAGCTGATCCTTGTGATCAGTTCCCCCTGCCTCTCCCTCCCCTCCCCTAATCCTTCTGGTATCTCTACTCTCCTTGTGGGCCCTGATGGCTTTATCTATCCTGGATTCTCTGTGCTGAAGGCTCTTATCTGTAACAGTGTGCATGTTCTGGTCTAATTTGATTTGTAAGGTAGAATTGAGGTCATGATAGCAGGGATAAGGAAGCACCAAAGAACTAGGGGAAAGTTGTGTGTTTCATCAGTGTATACTGCATTCTGACTGATTCATCTATTCTCTGTGACCCTTCTGTGAGGGGAAGCCCAATTGTCTATAGATGGGCATTGTGTCACCAATCCATGTGCTCTCTCCTACATTCACCTTGGGTATAGTTTTATTCTGGGTCTTAGATGCCTAATACCTGATCCCATTGACACCTCATGATCACACAGGTTGGTGAATGGGCTTAGTTGCTTCTGAGCTAGATGACCACTTGCTTCTCTTCAAGCCTTCAAGACCCCAGATACTATATCTTTTGATAGTTGGGCACCATCAACTTTCTTTACATTTGCTTATACACCCATTGTGTCTTCTGTGATTGTTTCAGGAGCATCACACAATGCTGGATTGTTTGAAGAAAGTGTTCTTGTGTTAAGGGAGTACTTCAGTCAAGGTCCAATGTCCATCTGTAACCATAATTGCTAACATACCGTTAATGCACTCAGTCAGGGCTTGTTTATGGTCTGATGAAATTCAGTGGAGATTTAGTACATCAATGGAGTTTGGTGTGGATTTTGGAGTTTCACTGTCACGCAAAGCCTTCTGAAAACTTGCGCATAGAATTTAAGCTCTACTATAACTCCCTCTTCTGGTCTTTGAATTTATTATTTACAATCCTTGGATAACATAGGCTGGTATGCTCCTTCCATGTGGACTTAGCCGAAGCATCACTTGGATGACTGTTTGTTGAAAGACAAGTTTTTAAGATACTATAGACACTATACTTTCTGATACCTGGCACCATCTACTCTCTTCACTACACTTTGCTATCAGATCCCATATCTCCAGCGATCACTCCTTAGATTAAAGTTTATTATTAAGTGCAAGATCAAAATCTACTCATTTGTCTAAGGTTAATACATAGTTCTGGTCGACTTTAAAAGCTGCATTATCAGCATCTTGAGAAATAACATAGTTAACCTGCAGGAGACATTGATATTTATAATAATAGTATCATTAATTTCACTAATGATTAGAATTTAAAATCCTAATCATAAAAGTAAACATGCATATGTAGGAGAGTGTGGGACATGGAATATTCACTCACACAGATTAGAAAGTTAAATTACTAAATACTGCTTGAGAAAACAAAATTAGATATAAAGCAAAAATTGTATAGCACTCATTCATTAAGGTAAAATTGCACCTGCAGAATTAAAACACATAAAAGGAAAGAAAATGTGAAAATAGTAAATATATGATTGTTTTAGGTTGTCAGTTATTAGACAACTTTAATAATTAGAAAGCAAGAGATTTGAAATAAAGTCCAATAATTTCCTAGACCATGATATTGGAAGAGTAGTCATTTGCTTCTTCTCATCTGACATTGCTTCAGGTTTAAGTCCCACAGAGAATTTTTTACTGTAATCTGCAACAGTTATATTTACTAGAAAATCTGGTTTGATTTGAGGGGTATCCAAATTGAATTATTCTGATATTGCTCATGAAGAATACTCCACATCTTAAAAACCTGAATCTAATTTCCAAGTAGTCTATAACACCAACCCTGGGTGATCAGGGCAGAAATAATTCAGCCAAAATGCTGATACCTAATAATTTACTTCAGTGTGCATTCTTCCATTGGGGGTCTATGCAAGTAATGTTAAGTGTCTTCCCCAGGCGCAGGTTTTCCTGCCTATTTACCCATTAATAGAAGTGAAATCATCCTCTATCTTCTCTAAGACATATATGCCTTCACCCTGCCCCTCCTCTGGTCCTAAATTTCCATTGAGAGTCACTGAAACCATTACAGGAATGTCTATTAAATTGGGGTGACCATGTGACTGTGGTATTTGGCAGGAACTCTGGTCCTTTCCCACTCACCACTAAATGAAAAACTGACCATAGATAGCTGAGGTGAGGCTTCCTCTTCAGAAGTGTTTTTTCAGTTGTGCAGGTGAAAAAGCTTCCAATGATTCATAGCCTTTAAACAGACATGCTGCAATGCTGTTTCGGGGTTCAGATTAAATGACTACATGACCTGAGAGAAGATGCAATATTTTATCTTGATGTAGTAGTGATCTCATATAGTATTTATCCTTTGGCGATTGATTGACTTTGCTCAGCATAATACTTTTCAGGTCCACTCATGTTAGCTGTTCCATGGGTTAATGTTGTGTATATGTATCAGTTTCTTTATCCATTCTTCTACTGGTAGCCTTTTTGGCTGTTCCCAACTTGGTGCTATTGTGAAGAGTACTGTGATAACACGAGGTTGCATACATCTGTTCCTGTTGGAGGATTTCCTGCATCATTGTTTGAGTTATCACCATATGGCTTTCCAGTATGATTGTACATATTTACTGACCCACCAGTAGTGTGTGACAGTTTCAATCTCTAGACACTCCCTCCATCATTTTTCCTTTTTAATTTTTTTAAGTGGCTGTCATTGCTGGAGTAAGGCAATAGTTCGTTATTGTGTGACTTGCATCTCCAAGTTAGGTAATCATTTTGAAAATGCTTTCATGTATTGGTTAACCACTGTAATGCCACTTTTCTTGTTTGAACATTTTCCCAGTTTTTAAAATTGGATCTGCTCCTTATAGAGACCTTGCAGTATTCCACAGATCTTAGATCGTAGTCCTCATCCATTGTATTATTGTTGACACTTTCTCCAGCCTGTAAGCTCTCGCTTTTCTTTTAATGGAGAAACAGGTTCTTCCTTGTTTATACTTCATAGTATGTGACTATCCTGCAACAGGATCCTTAAGTTTTCCTTTATTCTTTCATTGGTGGAAATTATGGATGGATTGTGATCATGATTACATGATTGCCCCGGTACAAGGATTTAAAAAGCTGTAGCTCTCGGATGTATATTGACGTCTTTGATCTATCTTCAGTTCATTTTCATACACGGGGCAATGTGTAGCAGGATCCTATTTTGTTTTTCTGCAAATGGAGATTCAGTTTTGTCAGCATCATTTGTTGAAAATAATTTCTCTTTTCCATTTAAGGTTCTTTTGCCTTTTGTTAAAAAATCAGTTGTCTATAGTTGGAAGAATTTCTTTCTGTATATCCTATTCTGTTCCATTTGTCTATGTAACTATTATTGTGCTGCTCAGCCCTAGGCTGTTTTTACTACTGTGGTGGTGAGTAGATTTTGAGAACAAGTACAGAAATCCCTACTACTTTAGTCTCTCATAAGGAGGCTAAGGTCCCTCCATCTCTATAGGAAGTTAGTCTTTTCTGTTGTTTTCATTTCTCTAAAGAACGAAGTTGAAACTTGAATAGAAAATCCATTGCATTTATAGAACGCATTGTTTAGTAATGGCATTTTCACAATATTAAGCTATTCTATCTATTAATCTGAAATATTAATAAGGAAAAGTTAGATTTGTATATACTAAAAAATACAGCCTGAAAAAAGATATCAAGAAAGCACAATTTTAGAATACTTTCTTCTTTTTTGCATTCATTGTTATTAGCGTCTCATGTCTTCCCAACCTCTCCAGTCATGTCATTAAGAAACTATTAATCCAGTTACTGTCCCTTCAGATTTACCTACCCTAGATTTCATATACAGAAAAATAAGACAAAAGCAAAAAATCAAGATCAATAGCAAAGTGTAATCAAGAAAAAAAAAACCTCAATCTAAAAGAAAGCAGAAAATAATAAACTATAAAAAATGTAGAAGAAACACTTAACGTCTAGATAAATAGCAAAATTAAATAAAGAAAAACTTCAATTGCAAAGAAAACTAAATATTAATAGTGAGTAAAAATAGGAAAGGGAGATCAAATGATAAGATGCTTAATTTTAGCATAATTACAGCTGCAATAATCCACATTCCAGTGTATCCTCTCTGATAACGAGGCCGTCCATGTCCCTGTTCTATGTTCAAAGGGGATTTCATGTGAAAATTCTGAAAGTGGATTTTGGACTTTTGGTGTCATTTATAGCATTCTGCAAACCAGGTGCTCAGAATTTAAGCTCTGATACTATATCTTCTTTCTGATTTAGGGTTTGTTTTTTGCTTTTAATTATTTAGAATCCTTGGGTCATGCAGACTAGTGTTTTTCTGTTTGGCCTTAGCTGACACCACCCTTAGATAGCTGCTTGTTTTAAGACAAGCTATTAAGACCCCAGCCGCTACTCTTCCTAATAGCTGGACATCATCTGATCTTTTTTCACCACATTTTGCAATAGCACCCTAACTTCAGTAATTTCTGTATGAGGGGAAGCAGCAAGGAGGGGCCTGTCCTGTGAACTAACTGCTCTATGGTAAGGGCTAGGATCATGTGCACACTCAAAATCCACTTATATGTCTAACTTTCACATATATCCTGGGTTCACTTTGGAGACATGAGCATCATTTTTTTGAGGAACATTATAAATCACCCTATGGTGAATATGCTAATTTTAATGATAGAAGCATTAATTTAGCTAGTGGTAAATTGGCCAATAATAGAATAATAGAATTGGCTGATAGAATCTAAAACACTTGAAACAGGAAAGTATACATGTATAGTACTTCCTTTCAATCCAAAATACATAGATTGTTGAACTGTACACTCTAAACTCGGAAGTGAATGGGCATTATTTACACAAACAATGAGGACTGGAGAAAGGATAAACCTTAATAACTATTTCACAAAGGCAGAACCAAGCCTGAACAAAGACATGTCATTAAAAAGAGAGAGAGAAAGAGAGAGAGCATGACAATAGAAAAGATACGGTAGCCAAGAGCTGACAGTCATTAGGCTTCCTCACAGAAAGGAATTAGAACTAATTAGAAGTTAGAACTAAAGTCTAACAATTTCCAAATTCATAACCTCAGGATCACAATTGCTTCTTCTCACCATAGGGCATCGCAATCTTATGCCCAAGGGAGTATTTCAGTTCCTTAAATCCCTTAGAACTTTGGATAAAATTAAATCCAGTTTATTTGGTGGAATTTTCTTACAGGGTCCTTCTTGTGTGGTCTACAAAAAATGTTGTGACCCTGAAAAGGAGAGAGAATAAAGCTTCAGTAATTGCACAAAGCCTATAAGCAAGGGCACGTTATCAAGGGCTTGATAGAAACAAGATCAAAATATACAATTAGGAGTATAAACTGGGCATAATCTTCCCCTGGGATATATATATACATACATATATATTGGGTACTTTTACAGTGCTTATAACAATCTGTACATCAATTGTGCCAAGGAGATTTGTACATATGTCGCCATTATCTTTTTCAAAACATTTTCTTCCTATTTCAGCCCTTGGTATCAGCTCCTCTTTTTTCCCTGCCTCTCCCACCCTTCTACCTTCATGAACCCTCAATAAGTTATTATTATTTTAATATCTTATACCATCTGCTGTCTTTCTTCACCCTTATTTCTATTATTTGTCCCCCTGGGGGGTGTTTATACATCCATCATTGCAATTGGTCTCTCCTTTTTCCCCCTCTCCTCCTACTTTCCCCATATCCTCATAATATTGCTACTTCCATTATTGTTTCTGAAAGATCTATCTGTCCTGGATTCCAAGTGGTGAAAGCCATTATCTGAACCAGTGTGCATGCTCAAGTATAGTCAGATTTGTAAGGTAGACCTGGGGTCATGGTAGTGTGGTGCTGGAAATATTCAAGAACTAGAGGAAAGTTGTGTGTTTTGTTAGTGCTATGCTGCACCCCAACTGACTAGCCCCCTCCTTGTAACTCTTCTGTGAAGGGATGTCCAATTGCCTATAGTTGGGCTTTGGATCTCCACACCTCCATCCCTCATTCTCATTGATATGATTGTTCAGTTTGGGTCTTCTGATGCCTGATACCTTATCCTGTGGATGCCTTATGGTTACACAGGCCGGGGTGCTTATTCTATGTGGGTTTGTTGCTTCCTTGCTGGATGGCCACTTGTTTAACTTCAAGTCTTTAATACTCCAGACACTATATCTTCAAATAACCAAATACCATCAATATTCTTCACCACATTTGCTTATGTACCCATTTTGTCACCAGTAACTGTGTTGGGAAGGTGAGTGTCACAGAATGTTAGGCTGGTGGAAAAAAGTGTTATTACATTGAGGGAGGACTTGAGTAGAGGCTCAATGTCCATCTGATTGATACCTTAATACTTAACTTATAAATATATGTATATCGACCTATTCCCCTATCATTATATATTAATATATTTACATATATACATATCTATATTTAAACCTCAATAACTGTCTTTTACAGCCTAGTTGTTTACTCTAATTCCTTTTACTTTCCTCCTGTCCCACTCTCATGTCTGACTTTCATTCAGCTCTCAGTAACTCCTCTCAGTTACACTGCAATTGATCAAACCCCAGGAGGCATTCTACACCCTCCTTGCCATCAAATTTAGATCTCTTGTTGTTCCCTTGTCCCTGAGCTTGTTGGTTCCCCATCCCTTTCCTCTCCCATGTCCCCCCAGGAGACTTGGACCCATTATTTTCTTCTCAGGATTGTAAACAATCCTTCCCGTCTTAGAGAGATAGATATGGGGATCTTTTTTAAAGGCCTATACATAGTTTCAAGTCTGTCTACTGACCGTTGCATAAGCTATTTCTTTCTTCCCCGGGGTCCATTGCTCCACATGGTGCTTTCTCTAGGACATACAGAGTCCCCTGATTTCTGGCTTGAATTTCAATTTCCAAGACCCTTCCTTTCAGGAATATCTGTTGACTTGCTGTAACTAGAGAATAATGCCTTATGACAAGAACTTATTGATCTTCTCCCTCTTTCCCAATATGTAAGAAATATAAGAGGGAGGTCACCCCTATCAAGACAGCTTTCAAATGTACCTATAGAAAGAGTGATAGATGGTTTATGAGCACTCGACAGGCCTACTACCTCTTTGTTTGGGAGAAAGGAATAGATTACAAATTTAAAAATTTCCATATACCCACAAATAAACTAGAAAATAAAGTCTGTTTTCATCTTGGTTTCTATCTTTATATTATAGTAGTCTCCTATAATATGTGTCCTTTTGTGATTGACTACCAACTCAGGATAAAAGGTTCCATGTCTATCTTTGCCATGAGGTATCTCATAACTACTTTTATGTGATAATAGTATGAAATTCAAATGTCCATATATCCATAAATAAATTATATTGGCTGATAGCCACACATGTTTTTTTACATATTTTAAGACGCTTTTTGTACTGCAGTGACAAAACAATAATGGTGACAAAAAGTGTGTAACATGTGCAGTCTTAAATATTTTCTATGGATAGATAAAGTTGCCTAACCCCTGCTCTAGGCCCTTAGATGCCATATATGACTCATGTGCCACATAGTTGAACACTTTCTTCCCCTGTAGGCATTTAAAGAAATAACAATCCCAAATAAAATCAAAATTAAAAATCTTGCAGTAATATAAAGGATGAATTAGATGAAGCTGGTATATGTAGAGTCATTGGTTAAAAAAGATTGAAACAACACAATTATAGATGGAAAGCAGATGTATTTCGAACTGGAGAGTGGATTTGTAAAAATGGTAAAGGGAAATTGGGGAACATTTTATGAGACCTTTGCCATAGAGTATTGAGAATATTTAGTTATTTAGAATATGAACAAGGGATTAGAGAATGTGTTTTAGTGTTTTGAACTTATTTGATTTGTATGACAAATTTTGATATAATAAAGATCAAAATCAAAGTTCATGAAAAGATGAAAGCAAATAAAATTTGGTAGCATGCCTTAAAAAGTTACTCCTACCGATACGGTAACTAAAACCTCCACATCTAAGGGTTAACGTTATTCTATTCTTTGGCTAATTCATTCTCATTTAAAACTTCTTTTAAAATTATTTATTATCACGTCCAAAGGGTCAGCCACTCACACAGAAACTTCCCATCCACAGAACCAACTTATTAAATAACCCCCGATTCCAACACATCCTTACCCAGTGTGTCGCCAGGTTCCCACAAAAGAATCTGGTTTCCCGGAGCAGCAAACCACAAACACTTCCTGTACATCTGTGCAGTGAATGAAAAATTGTGTGTACCTTTACCATGAAGCCCACATGAGGTCCAACAATCCCCACTGTACCCCTTCACCCCTTTTTCTGTAAATGTATAACTCACTTAACCATTTTCCTCTAAATAGTTGAATCATCAGATTTTGGAGAATTCGATCAGCAGAACCTTCCTCTTGGCTCCTTGCTCTTCACTTTATAGTAAAGCGACATTCTCTTTCCCAGAGACGTGGTTCCAGAGTTTTTTGTGCACACATAGCAAGGGTTCTTTTCAGTTTGTTGACAGAAAGATGTAAAGGTGGCCTTTGAACATATAAAATGCACCTCTGAAAATCAGAAACTGAATAGTTTGTGGTGCTCACTTTTGCTTTGGCTCTTACGAGGTTGCCACGAGTTGGTGTCAATCTAACTGTAGGTAGTTTAATTAGTCATGCCATTGATTGCATGGGGTACTCATACCATATTTTATAGAGAGCTAATTTTACAATACTGACATTCCTTAAGAAAATATCCCATGTCTTATTCATTGAACACCTTCACATTACATGTTGACTATGATCCAGGTAGCCCTGAATAGATGGATGTGACTGGAAACTCCTCAAGGGTAGGAATCCACCTTTAATTATAGCAGTGCCCTCCACAGTCAAACAAAATAGAGCAGAGAGCACTGTGAATATGCATGAGTGGTTTCTGACAGATATCAGAAGGGAAAAAACCTCTCTATGATTTGAAGAAGATAGTGCATATCTGATCAGACTGCTCTAGGATCTTTAATTAGCTAAACTCTTTCACACCACTTTCCATGGAGATACGGTCTGAAGAAGAACTTCTCTCAGGAGTTGCATGCTATAGAATCAGAAATCTGTTTTTAACCTTTCTATCCTCAGGGGACACATTGAGACAATGGTTGGTCTTTAGAAAGACAGAGGTTATTGGAAAAGTTGACAGTGCACATGAATTGGAGAGCACTGTGGCAGTGAAGAGAAAAAGATTTGGGGGCATTAGGACAGCCATCAGGAGATGCCATCCCCAGAGGCTGAATAAACCACTCTGCTCCTGACATTATTCAAAACCACAGTCCAAACTGCAATTGTCTGGCAAATAGACTTTCACACTATTAGATGAAAAAGACAGGTAGGGACAGATCAAATTGGATGTTATGTATATTGAATGCCTGCGGGCCATACTTGAATGTGTAGATTTTTATTTGAGATTGAATCACTCACCAGTAGGTGCCAGAGAACATATATGAGAAAATAAGGTAATGCTGGGTGGGGACCAGGTGAAGGTGATGCCGCTGCTCAGATCAGTGCCCTTTGTTGTGATAACTAAAGAGGATCACAAAGTCTATAAGGAGGATAGAGGAAGCAAGCCATGATAGTCACAGTCTCACGATGAAATCTCCCAAATTTTGCCTTTTCTTACAACCACTAATATCTCAGCTTTTCCGCTTTTCCCATCTCGTTACAAAGTAGAGTGCCTTTCCAAAGCCTGGTACTCAGTGGGCCTATTGTAGATAAGAAGCACTTTGAAATATGTTCTTTCCTTTTCCCTACTTAAAAATGCATACACATTTGGCCCAATACAACCATCCTCCCTTCTCCCACACAATAAGAATCCGAAATTGTACTCATCTTTTTTAAAATACTCAAATGATTGTGAATATTAATACATCCATATGAGCAGAATGTGTGTGTGTGTGGGGGGGGGGTCTGATTCAAAAAGTTCTTGTCAAAATTCCAGTATTGCTTGCTTTTGTTTGTTTTGTTTTTAATCATTTTATTATGGGTTCATCCAACTCTTATCATGATCAATATATACATCAATTGTATGCAGTCCACATTTGCACATGTGTTGCCATCATCACTCTCAAAACATCCTCCTTCCACTTAGACCCTGGTATCAGCTTCCCCTCCCTTTACCCTCCCTTCTCACTCTCTATCCTCCATGAACTCTTATTATTCTATAAATTATCATTTTTTGTCATTTTTACACTGCCTAATGTGTCCCTTCACCCACTTCATTGTTGCCTATACTCCAGACAGGAGGTTATATGTAGATTCCTATAATTGGCGTCTCCTCTCTACTGTACCTTCCCTCCACCCACCTGGTATCACCACTCTCACTTCTGGTCCTGAAGATGTCACCTGTCCTGAATTCCCCATGTTTCTGGCTTCTATTTGTACCGGGGTGCAGCCCCTGGTCTAGCTGGATTTGTAAGGAAGAATTGGGGGTCACTCAGCACTAGACAGCGTTTCATTATAGTGTATGAGTCAGAGCAAACTCAATAGCACACAACAACAATGACACCCACAAATCTAAGGAGGATCTAACTGGGCTTCTTGTGAGACAGATTTGTTCATATCCCTAGTTGTGGTCCGATAGTGTTGAGTTGGTTCTGACTCTTGATGACCCTATGTGCAACAGAACAGAGTGCGTGCAGCCTGACCTACATTCTCAGAACAATCACTTTTATCTTTGAGCCTGTGGTTGCACTCACTGTGGGTGTCTTTTTGGCTGACCATATACTTCACTTGCATCATGTCATTCTCCAGAAACTGATACTATGTCCGATGAACATGAGACAAAGTCTACTACTGTCTTCACTTCTAAGAAATGTTCTAACTGTAGTTCATTCAAGATAGATTTGTTAGCCAATGCAGATTGTTAGCTTAATCAATGATATTTTCAATCATGTCATATGTATAGTAAAATTGGATATTGAATAAGGGAGGCCAAAACATTGCATTTAGACTATGGTATTGGCAAAGATTATTGAAAGAACCATAGGCTTCCAAAGGAACTCTTGTTCTCTGATGAAGTATAGCTAGAATTCTCATTAGAGCCAAGGATGCATTGCCACACATACTTTGGATATACTATTAGAAGAGTCCAGTCCCCGGGGAAAGACATCATACTTGATAAAGTGGAGGGACAGTGAAAAAGAGAAAGACCTGCTTCAAGATGGATTGACACTGTGGCTACCACAACAGTTTCAAGCACACTGGCCATCATGAAGATGGCACAGGACTAGTTGAACAGAGGGTGGCTATGAATTGGAATCTACACACAGCACTTACAAACTCTTTTGAAACCCATTAAGATTTAAAGCCTCTTAAACCCAAAGGAGCAATACTACCCTTCCTTTAATAGTCACTGTGAGTCAGAATCAACTTCCTTTTCTGGCTAAAGCACCATCCTTTTTGTAATAGTGGTTTATATGTTGCTGTGATGCTAACCAGGTTCAGTAAAGCTTCTAGACTGAGATAGACTAGAAAGGAAGGCTTAGTGATTTAGTTTTTAAATGAAGCCCAGGTAATTTTATCAATCTCAATATTCGGTCCACATTGCTCAGCTATGATTCAGAGCAGAGACTCTGGCATCTAATAACGAGGAAGGAAAAGGAAAGAGGCATTAGGGTAGCCCTGCTCTCCCTATAAATCATGCACTTCCAAATTCCTCACTTCAGTTTTACATGTCTCACTCATCTCTGTACATTTCAGAATGCTATCATTCCCCAGTTGCCTGCTGCTATTCCTAAAATCTCTTTATCAGGGGTCCTACAGGAAAAATTTTAAAAAGAGAGAGAGAGAATAAGTCAAAAAGCATTGCTATGAACTCATACATCTTTATTAAGTAAACATATCAATGGGCTCCCCTCTTGTTTCTATGCAGATCTACCTACATCTAAATGCAGTGATTCTAGCTCTCTCTAAGCCTTCCCCAAAGTCTTTTGCAATCTTCCATTTGCACTATGTCCAAAAGGAGGTTTTGGTATCCTTGAAGTACTCAAGTCATGTTTCTTTTAAACATTTTTAACATTTTGGAAATAAGATGTCTTATGAGCCAAGAGAAGGCCTTATGGGTGGCTGGGGTAAAATTGTTCAAAGTTTTCAGAGGACAGGACTTGCTACTAGGGAAGAAGAAGCAGGTTCATAGTCATGGTAAAACATATTCCTTAGCTCAACTTTCCTAGCCTTTTTGTTACCAATACAGTTTTCAATTTTCTGAAAATTTCTCCTTAATAGATCCTCATGATTATCCCATCACTGTTGAGAAAATCTTTCAAGGCTATCCCTTTCCGAGTCTCCCCCAGAACAATTGTCATAACCTCTGGAGCAGATCCCCTGAAAGCCACAGCTTTGAATGCACCTCTTTTTGAAGGCACCCTATTAGGACCAAGACAAGTCTATGACTGAGAAGATTTCTCTGCAACCACCCACCGACTGCACAGATACATGTGCACACATGTAGGAACTCAAAACTCCCTGGTAGCAATACTTTTTGACTCAACCTCATTTCACCTGTCTCTTCCAGCTGAAAATGAGAAGGGAAGAAAAGCACTGCCTTTTGTGACTTGGGGCAAAATTCATGAAACTCTTCAACTAGCCTGAGGGCAACCAAGAACAAGGTTTACATCCTCAGGGCATGCAAGTGTATTCATTCTAATATCTCTTCCACTTCTCCCCACATAGCTCACCTGCCTTTTCCAATGAACTACAGGCAACTCTCAGTCAGTAAAATCTGCATAGCCTCACATTAAGAAGGCCCACAGGCTTTTGGCGACAGGCCTGCACCCACCCACACTCCTCCCTCCAAGGTACCGGTATATGGGTTTGATATAAAATCCCATTCTTGGGATCTGTGTTTCTGCAAGTCAGAAAGATGCCCTACATATTTCTTAACTGATCAGTCTAAAAACAGCTTCAGTCAATTCAAACCACTTTTTATAAAATATCATTTGCATCAGATTTGACAGCTTGCCTGCTACTTTCCCACCCCATTATGATATGAAACAGCTGAGCTACCAGCTCTGGGGAACTTTCTGCTGGAAACTGAAGTTTGACGGTCATTGTCAGGGGCCTGGAAGCTGACCTCAGCTTGCATCATGGAGCTCAGCCTGGGGACATAAGAGAAGTTCAATCAATCTTTGGCAGGGGAGGAAAGAATGAATATTGACTAGTTAGATAAGTAGGAGAAGGAGATGTTGGCGACACTACCCTCGGCCGATGGTAGCAATGGCCCCGGAATCTTGTTCTGGGCTCTGTGAGGAACCAGATCTCTCTTATCAAGAAGTACTGCAGCTGGAGGCTTAACAAGTGACTGGCCAGAAGGATGCATCTCTAGCTCTGGAACACAGCCGTGAAATGGAAAGTAGAACTTAAACATCCCCTGTAAATCAAAAATCGCTGCCAAGAACTCCGGACTCCGTTTTCACTCTCCTTGCCTAGACTGTGGGGTGTACCAATACTGAAGGCTTAACTTTGCCCTTGACTTGTTTGGCTTGAAAACTCTTATATTGAACTATTTTGAGAACAGTGGTCTCACACAATATGTGTCCTTTTGTAAACACCTCACTTCGAAAGAACATGGTGACCTGTGAAAACTAGATCACATACGAGGCAGGTAACATCTACTCTTGGTTTTCCCAAAATAGCCTTGGCAATGCACCAAACCAGAGATTAGAATTTGACATTTCAGGGCAGAAATACACACCCCTCAGTGTTCTCAAGTCCTCTCTGGGTAGAACAAAGGATGAATGTTTCTAACCAGCAAGTGCCAGGTGGCGATTCCTGAGATGCGCCTCTGCAGAAAGGCCTGAGAATTCACTCTTGAGTGATCAGCTATTAAAAATTCCAAGAAGCAAAGTTCGATTGGAAACACTTAGGGTTGCCACAAATTGAATACACCCATCAGCAAATGTTTTCATTTTATGGTAATAAAATCCCTTTGTTTAAATCCAGGCGTTAATCGTTCTGGTAGCTCGCCCCTGAGTTCTTCCATGGAGGGGAGATTTACCTTTCAGAAAGGCTCACGCTCTTTCCTTGAAGTTTTCAGAGGGAACTAAGACATTGGCAGAGAGCAGTGGTGGCCCTTGAGGGTAAGTATTGAACCGCTAACCCAGGGGTGTGGTTTCAAAACCACCAGCTCTTCTGGCTAGCTGCTCCAGTGAAGACGTACAGCATCAGAAATTCTATCTCAGGTTACTCTGCGTCAGAACCAAATTGAGAGCAGCAGCTTTAGTTTGGTTTGGGGAGGACACCTACAAGGAAGAAGTCCTCAGACGTTAGAAAAATCCCAAGGTCTTGAGATGCTCCTCATTCACTCAGGGGCTCTTTTTCCACCATTTGAATTTCATACGGCTTCCCCTCGAGCACTCCCTCCCTCCCTCTTCCTGCTTTGGATACCCGTATTTTTCTCTGACCTGTGCTCCCCCCTGCCATAAAACCAATATTGCATAGTTTCCAAGGCTGTTATCTCCATGAGCGTGCACTGCCATATTCCTCTGCTGCACAGTGGCGGTGGATTCTAAGCACTAATCCCACTGAGCATTCAGTTAGCAAATGAGCCTTTTCCTTCTCAGAGCTCCTTTCCCTACCACCTACCAAACCGACGAATCTCCAGACAAGTCTCACGAATCCTACCTCTAATTTAAGGGTTTCTAAGCTTTCTCACCTACAACAGAGAGGCAAGAACAGACCTTGCTCTGTTACATAAGTCACACTGGAATATAGTTCAACCAGCAACTACAACCTTGTGTCTCCTGGGAGAGGACATTTCAACAAGATGGCCTGGATACTGGGTTGGAACCTTTTAAAAATACGACCTAAGATATTCTTCACTTCGTGTGCACACAATATGCCACCTCTACTCGTCTGTTTTCCCCTATTGTCACAGAACATTGATGATATTTTACATCAGTGTGGCACTTCTGTCCCATGGAGAAAAATCACTTTCAGTTAGAGCAAAACCAAGAGGTTTACAGAAGTTCAGACAATGGCCCAGGACAAAAACAATCCAAAATTACTAAGTGAAGAGAGTCACCCTGAGGAGCAACAAAGAAACAGCCATCCATATAGGGCTATAAAAGGCACTAAAGCGGCAATATTATGATTGACAGAAGATCCATCAGGGGAGTTATAGGCTTAGCCGTAATTGGTGGATAACATATGTGACACCACAGGATTGGTTAATGGCATATAATTGCAATCATAAGTGTTTTCAGAAGATTACATTGGTCACTAGGCAATTCCAGGACAACTTTTTTCTGGGAGCACACTATTAAAACGGTTTTCTTTTCCTGGGCGGGGTGCATTGTAAAGAAGATTTGTTGATAATGATATGCATCCAGACGCTCTGTATGTAGTTGATTGATATCCTGCACATGCTTGGCCACCGAAGAAAGACCCTTTGGGAGCAAGCTGTTACATTCTGCATCTGCCTGACCATGGAGGAAAAAAAACCCTTCAGGGTATATGGTTAAATCAGCATAGAGGTTAACATCTGCAGGGCCTGAAATAGCAAAGAAAATGAATTCAGTCGTTCGCATTACATCACTCATTTTATTTCAAGTTCAAAGCCTCTGATTTTAAAGGATTAACTCATTTCAGACTGCTTTAAGGATTTTCAAATAGTTTAGAGTTCTTGAAACAAAATTGGGAGGTGCATTTAAACACATTCTGACATAATTTTAGAATTACAGAGGGTTTGCATCTATCCTTCGTCCGGTTTCTCCCATTGTTAACTTCTTGCCATACTGTGTTCACAGGATGTGTTAGCATGTTGTTAACTAAGTGGTAGCTCCATGAAAAGTAACAAAGCAAGAGCAATGCAATATTACCAACTCAACAAAGTATTTAGATAGACCCCATCATTTTTTCATGGAAGTTATTTTTATTCTCTAGGATCTAATCTAGGATCCTTTGAAGAATTCTAAAAACAACTTTGTAAGAGCCATTTAAAAATACAGAGGCACACAATTTTAGAATTACAGAGAGTTAGCATATCTCCTCACTTTCCTCCAATCTATCATGGTTTCTCAGCATGTCTTTGGTTTTTTTTTGCTTTGACAGTTTTAAAGAGTGACCTTGACAGTTCTAAAGTGGGCTGGTCAGGTATTGTTTAGAATGTTCCCATTTGTGCTGGCCGGGTGGACTCTCGTGATTAGCTAGAGGCAGCAGAGTAGCTATAGCCCCTTCACTTGTAATTCAGGACCACCTATGTAGACCACAATGAAACCTTGCCTGCACCTGTGTCATCCTCATCATTATGGACATGCTGCAGTCTATTATTACAGCTGTTGTACCAATCCATCTCACCAAAGGTTCCCCTCACTTGCTGACATTTAATTCATCCAACGTGACATGCTGCTCCAATAATCGATCCCTCCAGATGATGAGGAATAAGCCTGAGCGGTGAAGCGGGTTGCAAGGTGGGCAGCTAGCCACATGGTCAGCAGTTTGAATACCCCCGCCGCTCTGCAGGCTGTAAATCTCCTATCAAGATTTACAGCCTTGGAAACTCAAAAGGGACAGTTCTACTCTGTCCTAGAGGTTTTCTGTGAGTTAGAATCCCAGGTTTGGTGGGAGGGGTGAGGCCTTGATAATGTATCTAAAGCAAAACAGTTAGACAAGCGTTTGTTTTGATCCATAAGGTTTTCATAAGCTAGTGGTTGGAAACCCATTGTAGGGTCTTCTTACTCTGTCTTCGATGCTGCTGAATCTCGGTCATCCTGGGGGACGGGGGGTGGGGGGGGGACAGTGTTGAGGCTCTGGTGGCATATCTTCAAGGACCTGAGCAAGAGGCAGGTCAACACAGCATGGCAAACTTACAAATGGGTGAGGTTCTCTTGAATTGACTAGGGGTGCAGATCTCAGGGAGAAGCAGCACCCAAAACACTGTGTATTTTTCAGATCACCCGTTCAGAGCATGTGAAGTATCAGCATGCTGTATTGCTTATGAGGTTCCCCTTTAGTACTTGCTTCAGGGAGGGTCTGCCAAGATTTCCCCTGTCAAGTGGCAATTTCCCCCTGCCATGTTCTTTGTTAGAAGCATCCTCGAGAGTCGAGCCCACACAGAGAGAAGAATTAAACCTACCTCTGGGAAAGAGGAGTCTGAAAGAATTTGTGGACAGATGTTAAAACCAGCAAAATAATTAATAAGTATTTGAGATGAGATACTTTGAAGCTTTATAATATCCTGTTCCCCCTTAAAATTCTACGCACTTATTTTAGTATTTATCAGTAGATGTTGCCTGTGGCAATTATCATTCTCTTCTTTCACGGTGATTTTATATTTGCCTCTTTCCTTCTGCATTTATTATTTTGAGTTCTTTGCACTTGTTCCTTTTACTTCATTGATTTATTCAATCATTTATTTATATCAATATGGACGTTTGGATATTTTATTCATGGTAGCCACTCATCTTGTGTTTGTGAGATGCAAGTTTTAATCCCCATTCTATAAATAAAGAAATTGAGATGCAGAGATTTTTCTTGACTTTCCTAAGGTCACACAGTCACTTAGTTCAAAATAGCATCTGTAATTCAACTGCCTTCATTTCAGCCCTACACTGCCTCCTGTTCTACTTGCCTCATAATTTAGGAGAGAGCATACATTCAATTCAAGGGAAATCAACAAATGAAGACATGGAGGAAACCTTAACCTTACCACTTCATTTGATGATTGGAGTTGGCTCTCTCTCACTTTGTTACAATAACACACAGAAACAGGAAATGTGTGGTGCTGAGTTGTGAATACCAGCCTACCCCCACCCCCAAGAACCCCATTCAGAGGATTAAAACAATGTTTCACCTTCTTCTCAAGTATTCAAGTTCTCAAGTATTGCTATCCCTTCAAGCATTCAAATTACATCATAGCTCCCTTTGGCATAATATATTTTTAGGGGAGAGTGAAAATATGATCCTTAAGAAAGGAAAGCAGCTTGTTTTTCTGAAAATTCTCCATTACTGGAATGTGCTCATTTAACAATGATCCTAGCAGTCTAGCAAATACCATGTAAATTTACACAAAAGTCTTGCAGATAATGTTGAGAAATGCATATTTGTATGTGTGTGGAGGGAGGGGAATCATATGGCCATAGCTCTCTCTCTAAACATTGATATATTTAACATACTTTATTATATTGGGCACCACTAACCTGTGATTTCTGTTAGTTTATCACACTGTGGTCACTTGTGTGTTGCCATGAAGCTGAAGGCTCAGTACCAGGAATTTCTAATACGAGTAAGGTCACCAAAGGTGAAAAGGTTTCATCAGAGTCTCCAGACTAAGAACACACTACAAAGAAGGAATAGGCTGTCTAATTCAGAGGAATTAGCCACCAAAAACCCTATGGGGACCATCAAAACATCGTAAATTATTGAAAACCTCATGGGTAGAGGCAGAACACTGTCAGAATAACAGAAAGTGGGCCTATTAGGTAACCGTGTTTACTATCCCAGGAGTAATACAAACTAGAGGAATGGTGATGCATGCACAAGGAAATCCAATCAGGGAACAATTTTTTCAAACTTATGCACCAACTACTAAAGTTAGAGATGAAGAATTGAAGAATTCTACCAACCTTTTCAGTCTAAAGTTGATCAAACATGCAATTATGATGCACTGATAATTATTGACCATTGGAATGCAAACATCCCCTCCCCCCAAAAAGAAAGGAACAGTAGTTGGAAAATATGGCCTTGGTGACAGAAACAAAGATGGATATAGCAAGAGAAACCACTGCTTCACTGAAAAAAATATATTTTTAACAATACAAAGACAAGTAGACACATGGAATGCAAAGAACTCAAATTGAAAACATCTGTGGGAAGAGTCAATAAAGAAGTTCAACATCAGGAGCTAAATCCAGGACAGGGTCCCAGACCATCAATTGTTCATATATATAAAGTTAGGTTGAAGTTGAAGAAAATTAAAACAGGTGCACAAGAGCCAAAATGCAACCTTAAATATATTCCACTCAAAACAGGTTTGATGCATTAGACACTAATTCGGGCTAGAAACCCTGAGGAGCTCTTAAAGGACATGAAGAACATTGTCCACATAGAAAGGAAAAGGCCATTAAAATGATGGGAAAGAAAGAAGAGATTAAGATGGATCTTTGAAAACACTCTGTAACCTACTCTTAATAATAGAATAGATAAAGCAAATGAAAAAAAAATGATGAAATCAAGGAGAACAGAAATTTCAAAGGCAGCTGGAGAAGGTAAAATATGATAAAGTATGCAACTATGCAAGGAAAACTAAAATGAACGAATACACAGGATACCTAAAACTAGGAAACAAAAGAGAAAATTCAAGCCTTGAGTTGAAATAGTAAAAGATTCTGTGGGCATAATCTTGAGTGATACAAGAAGCATTCAAAGAAGATGACAATAATACCTTCACTGTACCAAAAAGAACTAGCACAGAAAACAAAAAAAACTCCTTCCACCACCAGAGGGCAGTGATGCCCAAAAAACAAAACCAAAACCCAACAAGAACTAGTATATGTTCAAGCATTTCAGGAGATAGCCTATGAGGAGGAACCAATGGCAAGGAGGAAAGAAGTTGAGATGGCCCTGAAAGCACTGGCTAAAACAAGGCTCTGGAAATGGATGGACCGCCAAGCGGAATGTCTCCATAAGCGGGAAACACTCACGTGTGTATTCCAAGAAACGTGGAAAACAACTACTTGGAAAATTGACTGAGAGATGCACATTTGTACTCAAACTAAATAAACATGACTCAAAGGAATAGGTAAACAGCCTTACAAAAACAATTTTTGTCTGGGTGTTTTTGTTTTCAGACCTATTTCTAGAGTTACTGGAGTACTGACCCCCCAAAATTGGCCTGGTTAAACAATATCAGTTCTAGTTTCTTAGGATGGTTTTCCATTTTGGATTCTGTCGTTCAATTGTTCTTTATCAATTTATCATCCTAGCTTTAAATATGAGAAGAATTCATATTCACTGATTGTAGGATAAGACAGTAAAAGTAAGAAGTATTTGCAAAGGAATTAGGTATTATGGGACTTTCGAATAAAGCTGTATATGGAGCCATATTGGCTAGTAAGTTACTACATTGAACTTCCAGTCATATGGTCAGTGGTTTGAACCTAGCACTCACTCCACAGCCTTTAAAAAATTTAAGGCTTGGGGCTGAGCCCCGGTGGTGTAGTGGTTGTATGCGGGACTGCAGCCCACCGGGTTGGCAGTTCAATTCCAACAGTAGCTCTCCAGGAGCAAGTCTGGGCCTCCTACTCCCACCAGAGGGCAGTGATGTCTAAAAAAAAAAAATTAAGGCTTGAAAGCCCAAAGTAGTAGTTCTTCTCTGTGCTATAGGCCAGTGGGTTTCCTTTGGGTTATAGGAGTCTGGGCAAAATATACAGAGACTGTAAGTAGGATACTGTAATGCGAGAACACAACTTGAGAAGAGTGGAAATTTTCTTTTGTGACAATTGAAAACACACATCTATGGAAGTTGTGAGGGAAATTTATGGTGCCTAAAATGTGAAACTTCATAATAATTTTCATCAATATTTTGAAGATTTAAATTATTCTTCTTCCAATTATGCAGTCAACATTTCAGAACACGTTTTCATATATAGAAGTCAATGGATAATTCATGTTAAATGTTTGAAAGGTGTGGTTGACTTCAAGCTTCTTTGTCAGAAAACTTTTCATCTAAGATTTTATGTCATAGGTGGCTGAGCTGTGTCAATTTATAACAGCATTGAAACAGTTTAATTTTAATAAAGGAATTTGAACTAGAAAGATATATTTGGGAGTTTCAGAAAATTTGAATCTTTATTTATTATACCAAAATCACTACCGTTCATTCCATTACCACTCATAGCAATGATACAGGACAGAGCAGAATGTCCCCTGTGGGTTTCTGAGGTTGTAAATCTTTATGGGAGCAGAAAGTTTTACAAAGCTGTCGATGAGTTCAACTAATTGACCTTGTGGTTAGCAGTGAAACACTATGCCATCAGGACTCTCTTTATTACATACACGGTTACTTTTAGTTCTGGCCCCTTTTTAAGGTAACAAATTGCAGTTGGCTGATATTCGGTTCCTAATAAAGGTAAAGTGATACTTAAGGAAGATTCCAAGTTCATGTACTTTGCACGGCTCAAATAAATCTTTGGATCAAAGGACACCATGTGAAGTATAACTTGACCTAGATACATGTAGTATCACACAAACTACTTTCCATAAAGTCAGCGCACACTTCTTTCTATCTCAGACTATCTATTCCTACATTAAAATATCCTGATTTTCATAGGCAAGCAGAGTGAAAAGAGACAAATATAAAAAGATACTGTATATTAAAAACTGGAACAGGAAAAGAAAACTGGTGCCAATTTTGGTGCCAAATATACCCAGAAAGAAGTCCATCACTGGAGGCCCATAAATGTGTATTGGCCAGGGCACAACATCTCTTATATCACATGCAAATAAAATTTTGCTGAAGATCACTCAATGATAGTTACAGCTGTACTTTGACAGGGGGACAGATCAAATTCAGAAGAGGAGGTGAAACAATGGATATCGTTGCTGCCATTAAATGGAGCTTGACTGAAAATGGAGACTATTTGAAAGATGTTTAAAGATGTTTAAGATGTGTTTCATTGATTATGCCTTTTATTGAAAGGGATTTTATTATATGGTTTATAACACTGTGAATAGCCTTGGATAAGAAATACCATAGAAGAAGGCTAATAACAGTGCTGGTACTGAAAATATCATGAACTTCAGGAAGTACAAATACATCCAGAAGTATAGCCAGAAATCACCTTAAAGGGAAGAATGGTGAAATTTCTTCTCACTTACTTTGGATCTGTTTCACAAGTCGCTGGTCCGTGGAGAAGGACATCATGCTTGTTAAAGTGAAGGGGTAGAAAAAAAAGAGGAAGGCTCTCGACGAGACTGAACCCACGGGCTCAAATGTATGCATGATTGTGAAGTTGGCACCGAGCTGGGTGGTCTCTGTTCTGTTGATCAAAGGGTCACCATGATGGAAACAAACTGGACACCACCTAACAGCAGCGAAAACCTGTCATGTTTTCAAGTTGGAGACTGATGTTAAAAGCTATCTCATGGCAATTTCAAATTACACTAATTTCAAACGCCAACCTAGTCACTGATGGTGAATAGTGTTCAGGTGGGCTTCTAGACTAAGGTCATATAAGATGAAGACCTGAAAGTGTATGTCTAAGAGAAATGATCACTAAAGACATGATTAACAGCTGAAAACAATCTTATAAAGAGCTAGAGGACGAACCTCTCAGAAGTAACTCAAATGTCACTGGAGAGGAACTGTCTCTTCAAAATAGAGTTGACTTAAATGACATGGATGGCTTCAGAGTCATCATTTCATAATGAAAATGGAAGAAAAGCTGCAAACATCTATGATTAACCTAATATGATCTTATCCTTACCACCTTAATGCAATTTGTCTTTCACTGTTTTCTATTGGGTTTTCCAGCTGTGAAGCAAGGGGATGAATGTACGTATAATGTTAATAATGGATACAAGGGCATATAGGGAATGCAGGGGTGGAGAGTGGCATTAGCGAGGGAAAGGGATTTCAGGAGTAAATTATGAACGTGGATGTAGGAAGGGAGCACTGAAATGGATAGTGATTGCACAATTCAGTTTAAAGGTGAAATAACTATGCAGGAGAAAGGGTTGTACAATTTGCCTTGATGTAATTGAACAATTGAATTGCTCATCTGCATGATATATAAATTGTGTACCAATAAAACTATTGTGCAAAAATAATCTGAAAATAAGAATGTCCAAAACAATAATCTAGGAAAATTAGAAGTTGTGAACAATGAAAAGGGACATGTAAATACAGATATCTTAGATACCAGCTAGCTCATAGAAGCCATTATAAATCATATAGAGTCTACTACACTGGGAATAACAAATTGAAGAAGAAACGTGCTAAATTCATTATCAAAAAAAAAACCGGTTCAAGGTCTGATCTGGAATGCAATGCTTTCAATGATAGCCTATATCCTTACAAGACGATCGGTTAATATGGCTCTTCAAGATTGTGCAGTCTTAAATTGATTAAACAAATAGGGAGACCCTGGAAAAAACGGTTTGAGTCAGTGGCTACAATAATGGGCCCAATGGTAACAACTGAAAGGATAGTGTAGGATTGAACAGTGTTTCTGTTTTATATGGGGTCACTGTGCGTCAAAACAAGTCCACGGCACTTAACAACAGCAGAAATCGTCAGGAAAAACCAGAATAAAAAAAAATCTAAAATGAAAGATTTCCTGTAAATGCATAGTTTAAAAACAAAAACCTGTTGTCCCCATAATATTTTGACTCATAGCAATTCTTTGTACTATCAAGTAGAGCTGAGTGCCACAGAGTTGTCCTGGTTCTAATCTGTGTAGTAGAAGTCCTTGATTGGCATACATAGCTCATTACTTTACGCATAGCCAAAAGGGCTAGTGTAGGGAACCACTTGTAGGTCTGTTGGTAGCCAGACCTGGCAGTCTGCTTCTAAAAGGCAACAGTCTGAAAAAACCTCTAAGGGAGCAGTTTCTGTCTACTTTCTGAGAGTCACCCTGAGTCAGAACCAGCTCACCAGCCGGAAACAGTGGCACCAGTCTTTAGGAAAATAAGTCCCCAGGTGTTTCTTCCACAATGCCTCGAGATAAGTTTCAACTGCCAACCTTGGTATTACTAACCAAATGCAGGTGTTCGAGGCACTGAGGTCTCATACACACAATGAAATACCTTAAGGTACCCACTAAAGTGGGGGTCACATGTAGTTCAGTCTTGTCCTGATTTGAAACATCTAAATAAACTGAATTCCAGAAAGAAAGGAGAAAAAAGATAGAGGGCAATATTCACCAGCAGGAATTCTTATCCAACACTTTGGGTAAGAATTCCCATGGAATAACTTTTCTAGGGGTAAGATAGTGAAACAAAACCCCCAAAAGATTTACTTTTGACCAGCCATTTGTGGAATAATAGGATTTTTTTTCAACCAATATTTGGTGTTCATGGTGTAAGGCATGTAAGGCTATAGTCTGTTTGAATGAATGAAGTAGTCACACACAGGTAACTTAAAATGAAGTGAATAACAATTTCTGAACCAGGAAGAGAAAATAACCCTCTTTTGGCCTCCCAGGGAGATTGGTTCATAACCTTATAACAGAAAGCATTTTAAATCCATCAAATGGTATAAGAGGCATTACTTAAGCTCCAAACAGCCACACCACACCTGGTGTTGACAGGTAGTTAGGTTAGGAATGAAGAGGCGTTATCTTCACCAGATGCCTATTGTCAATGAAAGTCAGCTGAGACTAACACGATAAAGGGGTTGAAAAGAAATCAGGCACACTAACTAGACAGCAATGGGAAAATCTAGAACAGAGCATATACAACCTAAGGTCACGTGCATGCCGGTGAAGTTAAACCTGGCCACAACCTAGACACATGGCCCCACACACGTGTGCTTAAACCCAACCAGTACTCTCAACAGACCTTCCCCAGCCAGTGGAGCTGAGAGTAAATAAACACCAGACTGAGGGAAAGGCACTCTCATCCAGGTACTCTTTTGCAGGTTGGTGAATGAGATTTCTCCCTTGTGTGTGGTGTGCGGGCATTTGTGTGCCTAGGGTCAACCTTCTCTTGGTTTTTCGAGGTACGGGTTTAGGTTTCATACTTTCCTGTGGCCCCTGCCATGTGGCCTTGCATGCTTCCCAGAGAGAGCGTGTACTTTTTAAGAGTGTGAAACATCCTTCTCCCTCATAAACGCTACTTGAATTTACAAAAGTGCTTCTGCTCTGTGAATTCTTTAATTTCAAGAAGCCAGAACCAGTATAAAGCATCCCAGAAACCTAATAGTGTTAAATCACATCATGTTCAACTGCACACACAGCAACTGAGATTTGTTGGGGCCCTAGGAGTAAATGCAGCAGTGATAAAATGACACAGTCAAAGGATTGAGGGATTCCTCCAAATAATCTAATCTGGCATTCATGATTTCATGATCAGAGAGTACATGGATAACATTATTTATCATCCTCCACTTTCTCCTTTGAGGAGTACAGTTTCCAGGAAAGAATATCAGGAAAGATTTTTTCAACAATATGACTTCTACCAAAATAGTACACAAGTTTCATTCTAATTGATTTTGACTCACAAATCATGAGACATGCTGGTTACAGAATCACACGATGCTTTTTGGGGCCCAGACCACAGTCAAAAGGACCTGGGAGCAAGGTGTGCAATGACAGACAAAGTCAGACAGTGGAACACAGGGACTGGACTCCTTTCTAGGGAGAAGTGAGAAAGAGGGGGAGAGTGTCAAGTTTATTTAACAATGAATTTATATAGCTCTTTAGGCATGTAAGCCTCTTGTTACACATACACATCAAACGAATGGACAATATACAAATATTGAATATTCTAAACCCTCAAGGTGAATACTTCAAAGGGAGTACTAGGCACCCAAGAGACAAGAGGTGACAATTCATTCCTTAAGAATAAGGGACAGTATGATGCTCACTTTCCCAACATGATCACTGAAGACAAATGTATGCATGAGCAAATGTGGTGTGGAAAGCGGATGGTGCCCAGATATCAAAAGATGTAGTGTCTGGGGTCTTAAAGTTTGAAAGTAAACGGGTGGTCATCTAGCTCAGAAGCAACAGAGTGCACATGAAAGAAGCACACAGCCTGCATGATCATATGTTGTCAAAGGGATCCAGTATCAGGCATCAAAGAACTAAAAATTATATCCTTATAAATGAGGGGGAGTACAGACTGGGGACCCAAAGCCCATCAATAGGTAAAGCGACATTCCCTTACAGATGCGTTGCAGGGAGGAGATGAGCCAGTCAAGGTACAAAGAAGTAGCAATGAAATATGCAACTTTCCTCTAGTTCTCAAATGCTTCCTCCCACTCACTATCATGATTCCAATTCTACCTGAAAAATCCAGCTAGATCAGGTGATGTACATGGGAAATTCAGGATAGATGATCCCTTCAGGACCAGCGGTGGGAGTGGTGATACCAGAAGTGGGGGAGAGGGGAGAATAGAAAGAGGGAACCAATCGCAGTGATCTACATTTAACCTCTTCTCTGAGGTATGGACAAGTGAGTTAAGGGACACATCAGACAGTGTATGATATGAAAAAGTAATAATAATTTGAAAATTATTAAGAATTCATGGGGTAGGGGAAGGGAGAGGAAATATGGGGAGATGGTACTGGGGGGGCTACATAGAGGGAGGATGTTTTGAGAGTGATTATGGCAACAAGTGTGCAAATGTGGTCTGCATACAAATGCCATACGTATTGATTGTGATGGGAGTTGAATGAGCCCCCAATAAAATGATTTATTTTAAAAAAGGGGAGGGAGAAAGAGGAGCTTATATCAAAAGCTCAGGTAGAAAATGTTTGGAAATGAAGATGGCAATATATATACAAATGATGCAGGGAATGTTATAAGAGTTGTAAGAGCCCCAATAAAATCACTGGGGAAAAAAATAAGGGACAATGGGAGAGAACGCTCTTAAAGATAAGCAGTGCTTAGGTAAGGAGCTGGGCATCTGTAGCTCTGTAGGAGAGAGATGTATATTGGTATTTATGGATGGTAAATGTGCTGTGAAGAAGCATCCTTCCTGGAATGTGTACCTTGAGGTGTGATCCATCTCTTGGACTGTGGAGGCATGCCTCTCCCTAGGGATAGTGTGCCAAGCCCTGTGGTCTCAAATACTGGAAGCAGGCCACAGTACATTTTCTTCCAGATCCTAAGTTTCTCAAGATGTTCATCATATGTTTCAAAGGCCCTTGAAAATTAATAAATAAACTTAAAAGTGAGTAAATTAATTCCTCTTGGGACAAGAATTTTTTTGTGTGAAATGAAGAAAGAGAATCTGAGGGCACAAATCAGGACTTTGCCATTCTATAAACAAGGTAATTGGTAATCAGAAACATTTGTCTGTTCCAGTGTTGTATTCTGTTGGCTTGCATTTTACTGTGTTGCTGGGCATGCTACCAGCAGATTTTTAAAAACCATTTGGGTAACCTATTTTGCCCAGGTTTCAGCAAAACTTGACAATAAAGACAGCCGGGAAAGAGGGAGTTGACATTCTACTTGTAGAACTAATTGGTCAGTAAAACATCATGAACAGCAGCTGACCATGGTCTGGTACATTCCCAGACAATAAGCCCCTCAGGTTGAAAGACTCTCAAAATTAAAGGTAAGAAAATTAGGGATAGTGGAGGTTGTTGCCACTGAATGTCTATGCTAAACAAAAATTAGCTGTCCAGACCACAAAGAAGGGGTCACAGAGAAACCAGACACATTTTAGACACTTATGGGGAGGGTCCAACACTGGGTATGATCACACAAAGTCAGAAGTCATCTAGGCCCTGGTGAAAGACAACCTGGGCTTGCGTACAAGGCACACACATCATGGTTGTGTCTGAACTCCACCACTAAGATCTGCCAAGGAGGGGATACATACCAGACTGAAGGCAGGCCTAGCTCGGTCTGTCAGTTTGCATACTGTGGTAGTTTGCATGTTGCTTTAATGCTGTAATCCATGTCATAAGTACTTTAAATATTAGCAGGGTGACACAAGGGGAACAGCTTTCAGGAGATCTTCCAAACTAAGAATGAACAACGAAAAAAGAATAGACTGTCCATTTCAGAGGGATTACCCACCCCAACCCTTATGAAAGCAGGGGAACATTGTAAGATATATTCAGACAGAAATGTTCAGATATACAAGCTCAAACAGAATAAATGGCTCAGGACCAGGCATTCTGTTTACTCTGTGGTGCATAGCTCTGAGTTGAAACTAACCTGACAACATGTAACATTGGGGTGGTGGGGGTGAAGTGAGGAGAAAGACTATATCAATTATAATAAGAGGAATATGTATCATGGTGCTAGTGATAAAAAACTGGAAGTATAATTGGTATCATCTTGTACAACTGATTATTGCCTTATAGATTGGATTGGGTCCTCTCAAAAGAAATATATATATATGTGGTAATATGTGGGAAACCATATATATTAACATATATGGTAATATATATGGTTGTGTTTATATATATATAAATATGGTAATCCCATTGAAGAATAGGGTTTTCTCTGTTCTTGAGACCATATCAGTGTTAGGTGTATCTTATTCCAAATAGCTTGTGAATTTCAGGTAGGGGCATACACTAAAACAAGCAAGCAAAATGAGGAGAATATGGTTACCATGTCCAGTAATGATCAGCAAGAAACTGAGGAACTCAAAAAGAAAGATCTTCCTCTAAAAAGAGAGATAAAGTTTCCACCATATCCAATGTTCTGAATATGGACTGCTGGATGTGAGATGATGGATAAATGCCAGAGCAGCTCCGGGTAACTCAGAAATAGCCCACGGAGAAGATGTACAACAGAATTTGATGTGGGCTACATATGTAATTTAATTGTCCCAATAGTTACATTTTTAAAAGTAAAAAACCAAAAGTAAAGTAGATGAAGCTATTTTAATATGTTACTGTATGCAACATAATGAAAATATAATTGTTGCATAAAATGAATATAAAGTGTTAATTGGTTACATTAAAATTTTGTACCCTTTCTGTTTTTGTTATGTGCCCTCAAATCAATTCTTATGTCTAGTGACCCTGTATACAACAGAAGGAAACAGTCCTTTCTCCTGTATTATCCGTGTATTTGTTGCTATGTTTGAGCCCATTTTTACAACCACTACATTAATCCATCTCTTTGAAGCTCTTCCTCTTTTTCACTGACCATGCATGATGTTCTTGGGTACCAGCCTCTTCTGAAAACATATCCAAAGAACATGAGACAAACTCTTCTTATTTTTCCTCCTGTCTTGGCCATCCTTCAGACAAGGCAGGTATGCTTGCTTTCTTGGTAGTCCAATGTACTTTGGAATTAGTCCAATATTCTTTGCTAACCAGTAATTCAAATGATCAATTTTTGTGCAATATTTATTATTCTTTGTCCAATTTTCACATGCATATGAAGCAATCAAAAATCTCATGGCCTAGTTCAGTTTTAAGATGTTATTTAGTCATCAAAGTGACATCTTTGAGCTTTAATTTTTCTTTTTGTTTGTTTGTTTGTTTGGGGGGCATCACTGCCCTCTAGTGATCATGAGAGCTACCCAGTCTTGCTCCTGGAAAACTGCCACTGGATTTGAACCACCAAGCCAGTGGGCCGCAGTCCTGCACTCAACTACTACACCACCGGTGCTCAGCCAGATCTTTAACATATCTTTTTTTTTTTGGGGGGGGGGCATCATCACTGCTCTCCGGTGGTGGGAGTAGGAGGCCCAGGCCCACTGCTGGAATTGAACCTCTGTCCCAGTGGGCCGCAGTCCCGCGCACAGCCACTACGCCACCGGGGCTCAGCCCTCAGATCTTTAATACTTCAAAGAGGTTTAGTGCAGCAGATTTTCCCAGTGAAATACATCCTTTGACTTCTTGACTTCTGCTTCCATGAATTTTTCCTCCCCTTTGAAGACTGTAATCCTTGATCTTCATCAGAAAATGCTTCAAAATCTCTTTCACTTTCAAGAAGCAAGTTTGTGACATTGGCATAACAGGTTGTTAATAAACTTTCTTCCACTTCTCATATCCAGCTTTTTT